>ML777674.1:16270-36926 GCA_009831015.1 Picea engelmannii
TCACATACATAGGTTCTTGTTGAGTATGCTTTATTTCTTTCACTTTGTTGGCTTGTGTTCCTTTGCAGGTTCAATATTTCATGAGCATTGGAATGGAGTGAGGATGGAAATGGCAAGAGGAAGTGACATTTAAAAGGTATGTTTCCTATCTCTTGTTAACTAGTAAATTCAATAGTTAGAGCTGAGGGAAAGGTTTACATTCTGTTCTGTTTTTTCTAGTTCCAAGTGGTACTAGGGAGATCTGTTTGTGTGCGCACTTACCAATTAGTCCAATAACAAAATTGGTGACCATACTGGGGATACGACTTGGTTTTTTTTTTTGTCTCTTACTAGCCTTTAGCCCACCTTCCTTTAGTTAAATTCATTCTTTGAGTGTGTGGGTGATCCATCTGGACTCCTGGGTCTGCAAGTTCAGTGGATTTTTTTGAATTTCTTCCACTTTTTCCTTAGTTACATAGATCATCGCACTGTGTCATATAGACAGCCTGCAACAATCCTGTCACATCGCACTGTACTGGTTTAGGCCAGGGCGACGATGTGGAACTGTACTCTCTTAGAAGCCTGCGACGACCGTACATCGTCGCACTGTGCTCCATAGGTAGCCTGCGATGATTCCTGTAGATTTTGTTGGGGAGAGTCAAATTCCCTTTTTTCACCCATTTTTGCCTCAATTTCCTGGGTTGGACTTCTGATACCAGTATCTGAATGATTTGTGAGTTTAAAGCTTGTATTTGATTATTTTTCAGTGATTGAAGGTCTCTCTTTGTAAATTTCACAAGTTTTTTCTTTTGATTTTTGTCACAAGGATATAATCTCTGGATCTTGGTCCTGAGTGCTTGCTTGACAAAGAGCCTTTGATTCGTTAGAATTTTTGGATTGTTTTCTCTTTTCAGATTGTTATAGGTTGAGAAATATTTTTTGTTTGCATTTGACAAAGAGTTTTTCTTATCCTTTTATTTTTGTTGACATAGTGAGTTTGATTTGGGAACAAGGTTGTGAGTGTGTTCATTTTATTGGATTACATTTTCTTCCCTATCTTGCATATCTGATCTGAATTGAGAAAGGAAGAACTGAAAATCATTTTCTTTTTAGTAATCTTTTACAAGGAATTGTTTTGCATTCAAATATTTATAAGATAAAATTGGAAAATTTTGTAACTTTTGATTGTTTGGAATTTTGTTCATTCATGAATTGAGAAACTATGTTTCATAGATTTTTTACTTTTAAAAGATACCTTCTCCCTACTGTAATTAGAGTTCATTGAATTGGAAAATTGCACATTCATCTCCTATTGCATTTTATTGGGTCAAGGTCATACATATCATTAGTTTCATCTCCATCTCCTTTTTAAGTAAGCAACAACCTCTTTAAAACACAACGTAATATTAAAATTTATTAGTAACTTTTATTTTCTAGAAATTATTTACACTAACATTAGCTAGGATAATGCTTTGGAATAGGTTGAAAGGCACAATCTCCAAAGAATTAAAACACACAATAGTATCTTGTGATAGGGAGAGTGTCAAATCCACTTGCTAAATTTTGTCCTGGGAAGTCCTTCTCACACAAGGGTCAAACGTGAGGTTGCATTTAGACTGGCAGAGTTACTCACCCTACTTTGTTGGTCTTGGTGTAGAGATTGCACGTATTATTGGGGGTCACTTGAAGGTATACCCACGATTATGTGTGGGAGCCTCTCGATTTGATTTCGGGATAGATATCTTGCCTTTGTGCGTGGATCGGAATGTCGACTGTTTCCCCAGGAATCATTGTAGTAGTTGGTAACCTTAGTGGCCTATCTCTTTAGGGTCTTTACACGAGGTGACTATGGAGGGGAAAGTCTTCACGGTACCTAGAATCGACGTTGGCCAAACTCACTCTGGCTCCTTGGAGGGTATACCCACGATTATGTGTGGGAGCTTGCCCCAAGGTGTAAGTGCATTAAGTAGGTCGTCAACATAACTTTTCCACCCACTTATCCCAACCCCTTCTTGTCTTGATTTCACGACGTTGGATTTCATCACCAACTAGTGACTTCGAAATAAGAAGGATTGTTTGCTTGGTTTGATTTCTAGATTTTATTAGTGAGTGTTGTTTGTTTCTCTAGTTGGCCATAGATTTTTTCCATTCTTTATTTAGTGTGTCCAACATAGGCCTTCACCATTCATGTAGGATACAAGGACTACCTCTGGAAAATCGAGAAGATTACATCCCTTTTCTTCCTAACTCACCAAAAGGATCTCGTTAGGGAGAAATCAATAATGAAATAGCCTCTGAAATTGGGAGTATGAATTCTTTGGAAGAATTTAGGATTCATGACTCTTTGGAAGAATTTAGACTTCCCAAAATCCCATTATTGAGTACAACAGAAGACCCATAGTTACTTCGAATCAAATCATCGGGAGACATTGTTGTTGACGAAGTACCTACTAGACCTAACATAGAGTCCGGTGTGGATGATCCACTTTTTCAAAGTGCATCGTTTATAACCCCGATTCATACTGTTGGAATTTTCAATCCTAGCTCTATCCCTCTCCATTCTTTAGGACATGATATTTTTGACAACCTAGGAACGAGTTCTAATTGACCTATGGCATCACAAGTGCCTATGACGTCTACCAACTACACAATGCCTTTAGATCATTTTACTGGTATGACCAGTAATGTCGTCATAGTTGCAGACCAATTTTTGGTTGGTTCTCACTCAATCCTTCCTCTACAATACGTCGACTCTACCATGGTCTCACAAGCTATGCCTTTTTCTCCCGAAAATCTGGTGATATCCCAAGCTCCTATTGGAACACCGCTTCCGACTAGATCAAATCCTTCACTTCCCCCTAGGTATAATGCTTTGAATAATTCCATTGCTAATCCCACCCAGAATCCAACCAGAGGGTCAAATATTTTTGTTCCACCTAGGTACAATGATGTTTCTTTTTTTGTTCCTACACCTACCTAGGTTCTCTCCGGAGGGCCGTACATTCCTCCTCCACCTTCACCGAGAGGAGCTAATCGTCCTAGTCCTAGTGGCTCCAATCAAGTCGGAGGCACCATCCATCTTATCACTTTTGGCTTTCATATTCCTGTTGGAATTCAACCTCAAGTTGGAGGTCAACCTCAACTTGGGGGGAAATATCAAGTTGGGGGGCAACTTCAACTTGGGGGGAAATCTCAAGTTGGAGGCCATAACCGAGCTTATGGCCAAAGTATACTTGTGTTACAATCTCAACCTTGGAATCTCCCTTTCCAAGGGAATCCACAACTGTCTGGGTGGAAACATCCTCAATTTAATGCTTTTGTACCCCCTAATCTCGGACAACCGTATCCAGGTTCTATGAATCCTTCTTGGGGCCCAAATTTACAGTCCAATGCTCCTTTTCAAGGAATCTTCCTTAATCAACCAACTTCTGTTGGTTATGCGGATCCCAACCCTCCACAATCGAATATGTTAGGACTGTCTAACTATATGCAGACTGCTTATGGTCCTACTGGTATACCTATGGGATTACCTCCTCAAAACTACCAGTTTCCTCAAGTGAATAGGAAATTTCCTTTTCTCGCTACTTTGGATTTATTGTATTTATATAGGATTCTGAGTTATCTTATTTTTCACTCTCCTTACTAGCCTGTCATCTTGACCAAACTACCATCTGACATTCCTAAGTTTTATGGTCGACCTGGAGAAGACCTGAATAATCATGTCATGACTTTCCATATTTGGTGTTCATCTAACTCATTGATGGATGAATCTATAAGATTACATCTTTTCCAACGAACTCTTATGGGTTTGGCTGCTAACTGGTACATCAAGTTACCACGAGGTTTCTTCAATGAATTTACTACTCTAGCCATGGCCTTCTTAATGCATTACTAGTTGCCAATATGTTACGAGACAGGGAAGGAAATTTTGAGTTCTTTTAAACAAGCCTCTTCCACTCATATTTCTGATCATATTCATGAATGGAGGAGGAGAAGACGCTTAATCAAAGTTCCTCTTCTTGACTAGTTGCTGGCCGAGTGGTTTACTAAATCACTTGTTAGTCCTATAGCCTGTGACATTTCCATGGGTTGTGTTTTCATTGAAGAGTAGGCGATTAGTCGTGCTCAATACCTAGATCTCATTTAATTACAAACAAGAACTCTATATGACATGATCCCTGATGCTCCTCGTCTGTCTACAAATCCTACCCTGACACCTTCACCTTCAGTAGCTTCCCACGCTGTTGATGGCGTGATTGGAACTTTTCATGCTGAGACTTAGTCTAAACAAGCCAATCACCCCAATCCCAAATCTAATACTTCTCCTATATAGAATACTCCTAATCCGACTCCTTCCCCCAGTAAAACCTCTTCTATCAATATAGTTCAATCGATCCCTAAAGGTAAAAATCAAAATAAAAAGAAAGGGAAGGGTAGAAACAAGGAGGATAAAAATAATAATCCATAATTCGAGAAAACTAAATCCCAACCTGCTGATGATAAGGACAAACAAAAGCCTTGTTATCCTTTCCTTCTCTATGGTGATGATCACTACACAAAATATTGTCCACGACGTGCCGAAGTCACTAAGTTTCTCCAAGGAACTGGTACATCTTCTACCCCTACCATCTTGTCACAACATTTCCCTTCTCAACAGTAGGCACAATCCAATTATCTCCCTCTACCACATCTTACATGCTTATATGTACTGGTGACTCTAAGAAGAACGATATTGCAATCACAACTTGATCCAAAGATTCTTCTTCTTCGAAGGAAAAAGTGGATGATACACCACCTCCGTTGGTTCAACCTCCTCCACCAAATTCAGCTCCAAATGGTCCTCTTCATCTCGAATGACCGGGCCTTGATATAGTCCTTCTCCCTCCTCCCAAGGACATTGTTCGAAAGTCATCCTTTAATCCTCATGCACATGCTGCCTATTGGAGCTGCCTTTTTCAATTGGTTTAAATGTAATTTTTAAAGTCAAATGTTGGTCTTTAAGTTCTCTTTCTCTTCTTGACATTTACCAATTAAAAGTCTCAGTAGCCCCGACATGCGAAATAGCGAAGGATGTTATGTTTCATAAGTCACCACTTTTTATCATTAAATGGAAATTTTTACTTTTTGTACCTTGAGATATCGCGCTTCGAGAGTTACAAGTCACAAGATTTACAAGCCCCGATGTGCGAGTTCGCAAAAAGTTTTAAAATCTTACCTCAGGTGAAAGCTGAGAGTAAAATTCTTTAAACCCCAGTCAAGTGCTGTCGGGATTTCACGTCTCGGTGTTCACTCTCTCCAAAAAAATTACCGTCATAACTCCGATAGGCGAAGCCATGAGACTTTTACATAAGTAACCCGGGGTAGTGTCAGGGGTGATTAGTTTTGACCATGGCTAAAGTCTCTCGGGATTTCACGACTTGGATTAAGCTCCTCCTGGAAACTATACCTTTGAAACCCCGAGTGGCGAAGTTGCGATATTGCTCAAATATTAATTAATTAAAACACTTAATCCATATTACCTTCTGGTTTAAATAGATCACATCATCATGATCTCGGGATTTCATGACTCGGCTTACGCTCCTCCCGGAAACTATACCTTTGAGGCCTCGAGTCGCGATATAAATTAAAACATGATTAAGTAAACACTTGAATCTGTTTACGTCGTTGCTTAACTAAATCTAATCATCGTGATCTCGGGTTCTAGAGGTTCGAAAGGTTAGAGTAAAAAATCTCGATACGGCGAATGCCGAAAGGTTGATTAAAGTTTAAGAAAGCCTAATTAAAGAAGCTAAGCCAGCTTAATCAGTGTTCAATGCAAATAATAATATGTATAGTCTACGAGGTAAACTTAAATTTTTTCTTGCACCAACTTGTGTCACGAACCGTCGAAATTTATGGCATTAATTGGAAATGAGGCAAAGCGACAAGTAAGGATATGGTTTTTATTGCTAAATCTGTCTCTAAAAATGATTTGACCATTCTGTTCATAAGGACGTCGAGGTTTTAAATGGTCGAAGATATAGATATTTTTCTTCAGTGTCACAAAGCTCATTTCTATTTTACATAGAGAATCTTTCCTCAACTAATTGATATCTGTATGTATACATATTTTTATCGCAGGAGAGATAAATCATAACCCCCCGTCATGGCCCCACGAAAAGCGTCCAAGGCAAGTGCTGAGATTTCAAGGCAAGGCTCAGATAATGTTTCTGATACTTCACCACGAAGAGTTGATTCTATATGAACCTGGTCATACATCTCCAAGGTTCTGCGATCCGATTTGGTGAACTGTTCAGATGATTCCAGTGACAACGAGAAAGACAACTTGACCACCAAATACAAGATCATAATCCAAGCAGAGATGCACAAACTAGCGGCCAGACCATGTCTTCTACCTTACTATGACATGATCCGATGGGCGCTAGATCATGTAGATATCCCGAACAGAACCATCATCAATGAGCAGAAGGTCACTGTTGGGACCTTTAGACCAGAAAACTTACAGGCTATGTACAAGTTGCCACCCACGTCGAACTTCACATACAATGCCGAGTTTCTAGAGGATTTTAAACAAAATGAATGCAAGCAATATGAAAAAAGCTTATCTGATTTGATCAAGGATTGGGTCTCACACCCCACGAAGTTTAGGGTAGACAAAAATGGAGTTTATTCCATATCTTCTTTGGAACCACAGTTCAAATACATCGCAATGATGACCTGTAGATTGTATGGGAGTGAAGACACCACACATCTTTTCCTCCCATGGCTTCCTTTGATGCATACAGTCGCAGAAGGTTGTTCCTTCAACTATTTCGAGCTGTTGTCAGATAGTCTGACCAGTCAGGTTACAGAATATTGGACGCAGTGGGCGAGCGGGAAGGCCACTTCATTTTTTATGTCCCGGTACATCATGGACGCCGTGTGTTCCATGACGCCTTTTCCCTTAATGAGCTGGAGCTGGTCTCCATCGGATGCTGAGCCTATCCATGTCTCAGGTTTAAAACTTACAAGGATAAGGCCTCATATTTCATATACGAAATCTTCAATTAGGTAATGGTACCGATGCATGTCACCATATTCGGTAATCCACCGCCCAGGATCTCAGATAGCATCGCAGCAAATTTGAGTAGGGTGGCCGACTGGTACGTGGAGGAAGAATTTTCATACATTAGGGTTTTTGATGCTTCTGTCCCTCTGCATGCTCTACCATTATTTATACCCGATAGGCTGGCCTTTCGCGAGATCGCCAGGAAAACTGTGATTGGTGGCATAAGTAAAGAGCTGAAAGGATTTTCAAAGAAGGTATGGCCACCTTTCCCCATTCATTTAAATACCTATTCTTTATAAGATTTCGGGCATGCAAAGGCTGAGGCAGCAGCCTTAGAAGATATAAAATTGGTCCACATTGAATTCAAGAAACACGACCCACACAGGGTCTTGAGTAATCACTTGGCTAGTTGTGGCCTTAAAAGATTTGAGCACGAGAATTCGCCTCATGATGATATTTTTCAAGGCACGAGATCTTATGCCGAGGTTTTGGCTCAGATACAAGCCCTATCAGCCGAAGAGAGGGCCGTTTTTTTCAAATTCCAAGAACATAGGAGAATCTGCCTTCCCCCAGTATTAAGGGGTGAGAATCCAACGACCGGAGAGGTGCAGCAAATAGAAGCCAAAGGCTCCAAAGATTCGACACCTGACTAAGAAGAACACCAGGACAAGAAGGAGCAAACTGGGGGTCCGAAATAGGAAGCTGAGACTTCCAATCCTCCAAGCGAGCCAACCTCAGTCGTTACTCCAGGGAAATCATCTAAACAAGTTAGCAATCCCATCATTTCTATTACCCCCCTGCAGTCCACAAAGGGAATACCAGACGCAGGTTGGATTTTTGGTGAAGAATTAACACCCATAACAGTGGAAGAACTACCTCCGAATGAATTCTTCTTCTATAAGAAGAGAAAGGCTGTCGTGAGATAATAACTTTACCAAGAGGCAGGTACTGTATCTAAAAAATTTAAAATCTTAACCGATGGGAGGACTATGAAAAAAGAAGAATTTGCAACACAAATAGCAGGAACATTGGGAGATTTTGCTATGGCAAACCAGTATTCAGCTGGGACCCTAAAGGATCAGCTGAAGAAAAAAAATCATTTGATCAAGACATTAGAGGCTAAACTAGCTTCAACAGAGGCCGCTGCCAAAGATCAGGCGAAAACAACTTTAGAGCAAGCTAGAATAGATGATCAAAAAGAAATCGAGCAGCTCAAAGATGATCTCTAACAGACACAACTGATGGCTCAGACAAGTCAGATACAGATAGGCTAGCAAGAAGAGTTGATAGAGAAACTACGGGCCAAATTAGAGTTCGTCAAAAGCCAGGTAATCGATATCGAGATATTCCAATCCCAAGCAATAGAAATCAGAAAAAGGTTATCGACAGCACAACAAGGTCTACTTGTTAAAGTAGAAATGATTCAAAGCAACTGCCAACTCATTGATTAGGTATTGGAGAACCTCTCTCTCAGAGAAAGGGAAGCTGGGGCGGCTCAGGTTGCTTTCCAAGAGGCTATTATAGCCACGACGAGAATGGAAACATGTAGTAGTTCCAGTTTTCCCTTCCCAGAGCAGACCAGAGGCAACATCTTGTTGAAAGAATGGGAGCGTAACATATTTGGAGGCAGACAACAAGCTAAGGAGGTAAGAAAATCTTGTGAAGAAACTTTCGGTTTGTTAAATGGGATTTGGTTGGGTTTCGATGGTGAAAGTAGCATTGAGATACTGGGCCAGATCAATACACCCAAATATCTGCTAAATATCAAGGAAAATGAAGAGAGAGAATTAGCCGAAATATCACAAATAGCCCAGATGGACATAGTTCAAATAGATAAATGGTTAATTAAACCAAGTATACTTTTATGTTCTATTAGCGCCAAAGACCAATAGGTGGAAGGAAAATTGCCATTATTGGTGAAAGATTGTTATGATTTTGAGGCCAATAATCAAGCAGAACCTTCTAAGTTGATATCACAGTTGGTGGAAAGGTGTGTCGTTTTCTTAGAGCATGCGAAGAGGAAGGTTTCCGGTACCAAATGAGGACAGAGATAAAGAATTGAAACGATTAAACCCCTTTGTTGTAACAGAAAACCTCTGGAACGATTGAGATTCCAGCATATAAATTTTTTTATAAATATACATTTTGAAGAAAGAACCAGGGGCTGGGCCTATTTTGGTCGTTTGTAATAGAGACTCTCCTTTTTGAATATTAATACAAAGCAATCTGAAGACTCCAGATTCCGTCATGACTATGTTATGAGTTTGTTTCCTCTTTGATTTCTTGTTCAATTTCATTTCGCACATATATGTTTGATGAATGTTACACTGCAATTTAGTAAAACCTCTACTATGGTGATTAATTTAAAATATCTATATAGTTTATAGTTTTTCCTTTGTATCGGCTATCAACAGGTACAAGACTTGTGGACTCATTAGATTTTCATATTTTATACATTCATCATATTCCTTCTCACCATTTTCTTCTTCTGTTTACAGGGCGAGATTCTCCGTTGATAGGAGCCTCGTATTATAAGCAACTTTATGTTTTTCTCACATTTTCACATACACCAATTATTTACTAGATAACACAGTTACGGGAAAAGGCCTTTGGTTTGTAATTTATCTTTAACATTAAATCAGATAGTTCTCGTTTATACGATCGAATTGAGACAACATCTTAAACTTTGAAACTTTTCTTTACTTTCGCTGTTCCTCTCTGACTGTCCCCATTGTGAGACAACCTAACATTGAGCCCGGTTTATCAGACCAAACACATATCTCTTTGAACATTTTCGATACTATTCTTAAAAAAACCAATACCCGGGTAGAACTTGAGCATTCGTGGGCTGCGATTGAGCGGGATATAAACATCCAGGAACAGTTGGAGGCTAGACAACGACAACCCGAAAATCATCCTTAGCTTCCTTTCTCGAAGGTTGATGCTCTCCCCTTTATTAATATTCACTCACTTTTGGATGCCTAGAAATTGTACCTTCTAAGCCTTAGGTACAGACTCTAGAACAACATCTTTTTGGCGCCGTTGCCAGGGAACAAAGTTACAAAACCTTTTCCCTGGGAAGAATGAAATTCTCGCGAGTTTCACCCTTTGATAGTGAACAAAGAGTGAACACCCTTTAAAGGATTTTCTTATCTTTCACTTGGTGACTCCACGTTAAATAAGCTAGCATCCGGTTGAAGGAATACCAGACAAAACCCAGAGGGAAAATAGACCACGCCTGTTTTCGATCCCGAAAAGATACTAAAAATTAGAGGTTCCCTTAAGACAACTATTGCAGTCTATCAGCTTAAGTACCCACAACCCAAGATCAAGAATTCATTTGAACCTTCAACTTCACACAGTTTCCCTCCCGAAACCACCAATCCAATTTTAGCTCTCTCTGAGACTAAAAGTGAAACCCTTTCGATAACCTCTGACGTATATAGAGGTAAAAACCCTATAGTGGATTTTTCAGAGATCGATATCCCGCCAACTTTTCAGTTAGATCTCACGACCTCACTAGATGTTAGAGAGTATACCTTACACTTGGACTATACGCCCGCAGGTTCCCCTGATTACATTTCTTGCAAATCCGAAGAGCCAAGTCCTCGCATCACTTATCACCCATCTTTGGTTTTCTCGTCTCACGAAGAAGATAAAGATTCGCTTTTAGTGTTCCAGAACCCTCTATACAATACACCGTTTCCCAATCCAGTAGTACCAATGGTAGCCGCCGGAGGAGGAGGTGGAGGGGTTTTCCGAGGTGGTGGAGTTTTAGGAGGTGGTGGGGCTCCAGGAGGAGGAGTAGGAGGCCAAGGGCCTCTTCCCCCTCCTAGGGTCTTCTCTAAAGTGGCTGCAAGATATGCGTCTTTGGTTCTACCTGTGCCTCTTCATAACCTTCCTGAAAATTATATAAAAAAACTACCTAAATTTACAGGAGAAGGAGACTTGACCACAGCCGAACATATAAACTTTTTTGATTAGTTCACGGATATCCTATTTCTCTAGCACGAAGACGTGTATTCGAGGCTATTTTTTCAAACTTTCGAAGGACAGGTATGAACCTGGTTTCGAAGCCTACCCACAAGATCGATATTATCCTATGATGCCCTAGAAGACACCTTCCTTAGACAATGGGGCGAAAGGAAAGACCAATTGTATTATTTGACCGAGTTCGGATCTTTAAAGAAAAAGAATTCGGAAAAAGTTATGGAATTTATTCAAAGATTTAATAAGCTGTATAATAAAATCCCAGTCGAAGTTAAACCATCCCAACCCACAGCCAAGGTAACCTTCGCGGGATATTTCGAACCTGATTTCTCCCTTCTCTTAAGAGAAAGAGGAGGGGATACCCTAACCTGAATGCAGGATGATGCTGTGGAAATCGAATCTAACATGATGGCTTCTGGCAAGTTGAAAGCTAAGGTAGAAATGGGAAACCGAGAAACTAGACGTTTTAGGGAACAAGTCGGACCCTCAAGGTCTAATAGATCCACAGATGACAAAATGGATGATATGGCTAGGGTAATTAAGGAATTGTCAAATAAAATTTCTAGGATGGAGCTGGATCAATCTAAGGTGGATCCTTTCATTAAAAGGGAATTTAGGAGAAACCCCAATCTTCAAAATCAACAAAGACAAACTAAAAATGAAGATCAAAAAATTAAAACCCCTTTAAAAAATGAAACTTTTATAGGAGGAAATGACCTGGAAGATTTCGAGGGTCTGGAAAAAGATGTGACAAATTTGGGTGATGATTGCACTCAGCCTTATGTAACTCAAGAAGATGATGAGAAGTCTTTAAACACACAACAACCTTCAGATACAAATGATGACATAAACAATATAGATGTCCCTGACTATCAAGAAGTAACTGATTCGATAATGGCCGAAGTTCAACCTAGATATAACCTGAGGTCTAAAAAAAAATCTGCATTGATTTCTCAACCCAAGAAAATCCTCCCTAGAGGTGAAGAATACGTGCCAGCCCCAAAAGAGACCGAAACATCTACTAACAAAATAAAAGGGGTAGACTTGTTGGATCCTAAAACCAAGGAGGTTGAGACTCAAACAAGGGAAGTCAAGACAGTTGAGGCACCCACACTGGTAAATAAACTCACGAGTAATAAATCAGATCAGACAAATAAGTTGGAGAAGAGAGAGTCTGAGATTTCAACCAGAGAAATGAACAAAGGTAGTGGTGGTTTTAGTTTTGAAAATGAGATAAATAGGATCAAAATACTGATCCCTCTGGTTGAATTAGCAAAGAATCCTGCATATCGTAAGCATATAACCAAAGTGATAGATTGTTCGGATCAAGAAATTCAGTCAGACATGATAAACTTGGAAGATGATAAGCCCAATATCACTTTTGGTCCACATTTCAAGGGTGCCAGAGACACCGTCGCTCCTTTCTATATCACCCTAAATGTGCATGATCGACTACTGCATAACTGCATGCTAGACTCTGGAGCTTCACATAATGTGATGCCCAAGACTATTATGGATAGATTAGGCCTCGAGATCACCAGGCCTTTTGGAGATCTCTACTCTTTCGATTCGAGAAGAGTTAAGTGCATGGGTATGATAAAGGATTTAGTAGTCACCCTTGCACAAGTCCCAGTCAAAAGCGTCCTGATGGATGTAGTTATTGCTGATATCCCCCCAAAGTATGGCTTACTGCTATCAAGGTCATGGGTAGCCAAACTTGGGGGGTCCCTCCAACTGGACATGACTTACGCCACAATTCTTGTGTTTGGTGGACAACTTACTTGGTAATACAAAGAAACAATGTTAGCCTATACAATGAGTGATCCTCAGAATCCTAACAATTTTCTTGTTTACATTGCTGATCAAGATCTGGGAAATTGCATTTTGTCTTTTGGTGATGGTATAGATAACTGCACAGAAGAAAATTACATAGATGAGAAAGAATCAGAAAATATGCATGGCACTGGGATCTAGAAAATGTTTTTTGATGGTGCCCTGTCATGTGAAGGAGCAGGTGCAGGGGTACTTTTTGTGGCACCTGAAAATAAATTTGTTGTCCGCTTCTCTTACAGGCTTCAATGGGATATAGACTACACCAACAATGTATGTGAGTATGAAGCCTTAATATTAGGATTGGAAGCTGCCAGGAAGCTGAACATAAAGAACCTGGAAGTATATGGAGACGCAGAGTTGATAGTGAAATAGATAAATAGACAATACCAGGCCAAGCACCCGAGATTGAGATCGTATAGAAATTGTGCCTAGGATCTATTGGAAAATTTCTTCTCATCTGTAAATATCCACTTCATCCCACGCACCAAAAATTTGCAGGTCGATTCGTTAGCCAAGGCAGCCTCGACTTTCGCTCCCCGTACAACTTTTAAATTAAAATACCACATAGAGGTAAGGCACATACCATCTATCCTGAACAACATATAGCACTGGCAGGTTTTCAAGGATGACGAACAGATCAGGAAATTCCTTGAAGCAGTGGGCGACTTCTCTGAAACTCACATTGATCAAGAGAATCAAAATGATCACATATGGATCATGCAAGAAGGAGAAGACCCTCAAGACTTCCAGGAAAAGATTGCAAATCATCGCATGTTGGTTCTAAAGAACAATCAGATTCCAAAAGGACTAATTCCCCTGGATAGACTGTTCGATCAGAATGACATACCCTTGAAATCCACCCTGCAACCCCAACCAGAGGAGGTTGAAGACTACGATGTAGGGAACAAAGAAGAACCTAGGATGGTAAAAATATCAAAGTACCTTCCTCTTGAGGTAAAAAACAAGTATAAAGACTTGCTCGGACAGTATAAAGATGTTTTTGCTTGGTCTTACGAAGAGCTGAGAACATACGACACCACTGTAATCGAACACAAGATACCCCTAAAACTTGGTGTCAAACCCTTTCGACAAAAACTTAGACAGATCAACCCTATTTTATTGCCTGTGTTTGAAAAGGAAGTTAAAAATCTCTTGTATGCAAAAATAATAGTACCTCTGAGATATTCCGATTGGGTAGCAAACTTGGTCCCGGTTAGAAAGAAGAATGGGGAGATTAGACTGTGTGTCGATTTTAGGAATTTGAATAAGTCCTCCCTCAAAGATAACTACCCTCTACCCAAAATGGATCACGTTTTAGAAAAGGTAGTTGGGGCAAATAGAATGTCGATGATCGACGGTTTCTCTGGGTATAATCAAATTGTCGTAAATGAATTAGATAAAAAGAAAACAACCTTCACTACCCCTTGGGGTACTTGTATGTATTATAAAATGCCATTTGGTCTAATGAATGCAGGTGCTACTTTCCAACGTGCCATGAAAATTTCTTTCATTGGCGAAAAGGATAAATTTATGGTCATTTATCTTGATGATATAATTGTTTTTTCTAAATTTGATGAAGATCATCTGGTACATCTCAAGTAGACATTTGAGAAATGCTGTAAGTTTGGTCTGTCTTTGAATCCCAAAAAGTCCCACTTCGCAATGCAAGAAGGTAAAGTCTTGGGCCATATTGTATCTCGAGACAGTATTAAAATCAATCCTAAAAGAGTTGAGGCTATAAACACTATAAATATTCCTAGGAATGTAAAAGAAATTCAGTCATTTTTAGGGAAAATAATTTTTTTGAGGAGATTTATTCCGAACTTTGCTGAAATCGTGAAATTGATCATAGATATGCTAAATAAAAACAACGAAGTGAAATGGACAGCAGAAGCCAAAGCGACATTTGCATGCATCAAGAAAGTCATAAGAGAGGCACCTGTACTAGCAAGCCCTGATTATCTAAAATATTTTCTTATTTTCTCGTTTGCCTCCGAACAGACAATCGCGGCGGTACTCCTCCAAAAAGACGAAGAAGGTTTCGAACAACCGATAGTTTTTTTTAGAAAGAGTCTTAGAGACGCAGAACCTAAATACGATATAATGGAAAAGCAATCATATGCTATGGTCAAGGCGTTGAAAGCATTCAGAACCTATGTGTTGCATTCCAAGATAATCGCGTATGTACCTACCAGTTCTGTAAAGGATATTTTGGTTCAATCTGACAGTGATGGAAAAAGTGGACAATGGCTTGCCAAAATTCAAGAATTCAACCTGGAAATAAAACCAACGAAATTGTTAAAAGGAAAAGGTTTGGCCAAACTCTTAGCAGAATCAAATTTCAGAGCTCTCAGTATAAATGACCTACAGGGATATGAAGAAGGTGTGGACATGAATGAGTTTGATGAGCCAACAAGAACAATCAAAATCGAAGAGAAGTTTGTCTCATCAGACTGGTACAAAAACATACTCTCATATCTGATGACATTGAAATGCCTGAGTGATTTACCCCCATCCAAAGCCAGAACGCTAAAATTACATGCAGTCAAATACTGTATATCCGATAATCAATTATATTGGAAGGACCCACTACGTTTCCTGTTGGTCTGTTTAGTCGAATCAGAAATAGAGAGGGTGATAAGAGAATTTCATGAAGGAGTTTGTGGGGGACACCACGCTTGGAGGGCGACAGCTTATAAGATCTTGAGGGCAGGGTATTATTGGCCAAAAATTTTCTCAGATGTAAATGCCAAAGTCAGAGCCTGTAACCCGTGTCAACTGTTCGTAGGCAAGCATAAAATCCCAATGCTACCATTGGTGCCGGTCAAAATGGAAGCCCCTTTCCAGCAACGGGGATTAGATTTTAAAGGCAAAATCAACCCCCATTCTAGCGCTCAACACAAATGGATCCTGACTGCCACAGATTACTTCACTAAATGGGTGGAGGCTATTCCAACCAGAAGGGCAACAAATTCGGTGGTAATAGACTTCTTGGGAGAAACCATTTTGTCTAGATTCGGCTGCCCCTGAAAAATAGTCATGAATAATGCCCAGGCTTTCAAATTTGTGGCTATGATCAACTTTTGACAGAAATACAATATCATACTCGGTCATTCCACAACTTATTATCCCCAAGGAAATGGAACAGTCTTGTCTTCAAACAAGAGTCTGATAAATGTAATTAAGAAAGTGTTGGATGTTAATAAAAAATCTTGGCATGTGCATTTAAAATACGCCTTATGGGAGAATTGAATAGGCACGAAAAAATATATCGGCACCTCGCCTTTCCAAATGGTATATGGGACCGACGTGGTATTACCAAGAAATCTAGCACTCCCCGTGATGAAATTATGGCAAGATGAGAAAGAAGAACCGAATCATGTTACCAGAAGGATAAATCAGCTAATTGAAGTGCAACAACACAGGGTCGAAGTAGATGAACGGTTGCAGAAATACCAAGATGATATGAAAACATTATTTGACTGTAAAGCAAAAGACAAAGAGTTTCTCTTGGGTGATTTGGTCTTGAGATGGGATTCTAGGAAGGAAGATTCAGCGAAACACTGTAAATTTGATCATATTTGGTATGGACCATTTAGAGTCGCAGCTCCTGAAGGAAAGAATTCGTTTCTATTAGAAAATGTGGATGGTAAAATCTTCAACGCCCCTATCAACGGGCGTTATTTAAAACAATATATGCAATAAATGGTTCCCAAAAAATTCCCACTGTAATATACTGGTTTGTGTTTTCTTTTTTCATAATTTCTTTTTGGTAAGTGCACTTCCACCAATAATTAATCAGGTCGGTGATTTTTATAGAAATAGAAATATGGAATTTTCAATACAATATATATATATATATATATATATATATATATATATATATATATATATATACTTAATACTTTTCGCATTTTTCCCTTTTAGGATTCCGGTTTGCAGCCCAAATGAGCAAAAAGAGTAAATGGAAGGTCCTATATTGGAAAATAAATTCGCCAAAACAGGTGATAGAAAAGGTTTTTCTGTTATTATAAAATGGTAAGGTAAAGGTATGAATTCCTGAGAATTTTATTTTTCTAACAAAGATTTTCAGAACGCCGCAATGGTCTCATGAATATAATGTTTTCGCTTGAATGTTTATTAAAAAAGAGAAACTACTCTCGCTAGGTCCTAAGAATTTTCACTTAAAACAAAGATAGGAGGTAGTTAAAATAAGCAGAGAAAATAAAACCTCTCTGAAAAGGGATTTCAAGAGTCAGTTTTAATTTTTGACCCTTTTCTTTCAATTCACTGATCTCTATCCGTCACCCTTCTTTCTGTTCTCAGATTTACCTTCCTGAAAAGCCAACATCTTCCCGGGTTTGAATACATGGGAAGAAGAGATGACGTGTTAACTTTGAAAGATGCAAAGCAGATTTTGGAAAGTAAGCTGGTCTTCACAACTCCTCAGTCTCTTACTAAACAAAGTGATGCATAGGTTAATCCTGACTATTCTAGGTTTTTCAACAGCTTCGAAAGATTAAGGCTTGCTCAAAGGAAGACCCCTAGAAATAATGTTTTCCCCTTTTCCCTACGGGCTAAGGTGTGGTGAAAGTTAAGAGAGGATTGGTACCGAGTAATCAAAGTAAGTTGACAGACCTCCATTGCAAAATATTACGCAGATATCACCCCTCATACAAACTGATTGCCCCCACTTCGTGTTCTAAAAAGTAAATTATAGGACAGATGGTGAAAGGAAAGTCATATTTAATTGTCCATCTAGTCCAAAAAAGACGATGAAAGGAAATTCAGAAATGATTTCCCTCATCTCAGCATTTAAATGCATAAATATATATTGAAGTGGTGAAAGGAAATTCAGTAAAAAGGGCCAGATAACTTCATCGGGGTACTGAATAGGCCCGCTGGCAGTGAAGCAATGTCTGAGATATCTGTAAGGCTGTTATATGTGAATCTCAATATACTCTGGTAACCAATTTTTCTCGAAACCAGATCTACATCCTAAGTTCAGACAGGTCTCCCCGATTAAAAACATGTAATAAACTTTGTTTGATGCAAACCAAAAGCCACAAGATCTGTTGGATTTCCTAGGATTATCTTGATTTTCCTAATGCAGACCTGAATTCAGTAAAGAGAAAGAGAAAGGCGTGAAAGGGATTGTCGCTGAGTGTGAAACGTATGTGAGTTTTAAAAAGATTTTCACAAGTAAAAGATGAAATCTCTTTTTCCCTCTTTATCCTTTTCCTAGGAACAGTTTCGCTGGAATAAAGCCATTGACTCCATTCACCCAATACAGGCACGTGGTCTACTGTTCTTCCTGTCTTGCAAGAAGATGGGATCCCTAGTTGGAGCCTATGTTGGAGCCGCCTTTTTCAACTGGTTAAATGTAATTTTTAAAGTCAAATGTTGGTCTTTAAGTTCTCTTTCTCTTCGTGACATTTACCAATTAAAAGTCTTAGTAGCCCTGACATGCGAAATAGCGAAGGATGTTATGTTTCATAAGTCACCACTTTTTATCGTTAAACGGAAATTTTTACTTTTTGTACCTCGGGATATCGCGCTTCGGGAGTTACAAGTCACAATATTTACAAGCCCCGATGTGTGAGGTCATGAAAAGTTTTAAAATCTTACCTTAGGTTAAAGATAAGAGTAAAATTCTTTAAACCCCAATCAAGTGCTGTCGGTATTTCGCGTCTCAGAGTTCACTCTCTCCAAAAACATTACCGTCATAACTCCGATAGGTGAAGCTGCGATAATTTTACATAAGTAACCCGGGGTAGTGTCAGGGGTGATTAGTTTTGAGCATGGCTAAAGTCTCTCGGGATTTCGTGACTCATCTTACACTCCTCCTGGAAACTATACCTTCGAAACCCCAAGTGGCGAGGTCGCGATATTGCTCAAATATTAATTAATTAAAACACTTAATCCAGATTACCTTCTGGTTTAAATAGATCACATCATCGTGATCTCGGGATATCGCAACTTGGCTTACGCTCCTCCCAGAAACTATACCTTTGAAGCCCCGAGTCGCGATATAAATTAAAGCATGATTAATTAAACTCTTGATCCTGTTTACGTCCTTGCTTAACTAAATCTAATCATCGTGATCTCGGGTTCTAGAGGTTCGAAAGGTTAGAGTAAAAACTCCTGATATGGTGAACGTCGAAAGGTTGATTAAAGTTTAAGAAATCCTAATTAAAGAAGCTAAGCCATCTTAATCAGTGTTCAATGCAAATAATAATATGCACAGTCTACGAGGTAAATTTAATTTTTTGCTTGCACCAATTTGTGTCACGAACCGTTGAAATTTATGGCATTAATTGGAAATGAGGCGAAGCAACAAGTAAGGATATGGTTTTTATTGCTAAATCTGTCTCTAAAAATGATTTGACCATTCTGTTCAAAAGTGTTGGACACACCTACCACACTTAGAGGGGGGGTGAATGAGTGTGGGGCTCTTTTTCCCAAAACTTCCCTCTTGCACAAAAACTCATCAATTAACATTCAACATTTATTCATTACCCATTGTTGTTATTTATAACCAGTTAGATGTGAGCACATATCAACAACATATATCAACAATATATCATCAACAAGTCATCACCATAATGAATACAAAGAACACAAGATGTATGTACAATTTTCTTTTTATTATGGACTACAATCCTTGGGGTTTATCAGCAACAACTGAATAGAGTACAACTCTACAAGAGCACCAGTTCTATATGCAAGACTCAACTTGCATTCTCAGCACCAACTTATATGAGGCAACAATCCTCAACAAATATCAATCTGTACCATAAACAAGAGCATCAACCATGCACCAACTTGTGCCAAACAACCTGTAATCAACCTGTACCATAAACAAGTGCATCCAACCATGTACCAAGTATATACCAATCATGTTTCAACCACTCATCAACAATGAATCATAAATATGTACCGACATCATCAACTATACACCTCATGTATGTGCCAACTCATCAACTGCTTGTCTCAACCATGACTAGTTTTTGGATTAGTCAACAACCCTAACTTGAAATAATCATAACTTTGTACCTGTATTGAATAAATATCTGAAACTGATATACAATTTTCTTTAGTTTGTTTTATGCAATTCCTCCATGTGGCACTACTTTTAACCTCTCAAAAAAAGCATTTTAGCAAAAATGACATACCTTGCTGAATTCTGGCTTATTCTAGAGAGCGACCTTGTACAGTGTGCCCCGAAACAATTATTTGATGAAATGATATAAAAATGTTACAGAGAATACTACAGACTGTAATATAACAAACACAATTGGTCTCACTAAATTTGGATCTGTTATGAAGAAGTTATGACGTTTTTACCCAAAACACCTGATTTTGACTAGTTTCAGGACTAGCCACAAACCCTATTTTCTACGGAGTGTAACTCCAAAACTAAAACGACCCACAAGATGAATTTTTAGCCATAGATACTTGACTATGTTTTCTCACTTTCATATCAATTTCAGGATTTGAATCATTATATAAAAAAAGTTATAGAGAAAATGGTGAGATGACCTGTAAATAACATACCTTAGAAAGCACCATCAAAAGAATTTATCCTTCCTTGCATTTCGGCCTTCTTTTCTTCACTTTCCTCATAATTTCGGCTTAGATATCGTTGGTTACCTCAGTCACTTATAGATATTCAATATTCTCAAGTGTTCCACACCAAAAATTCTCAAGAAGCTCTCACAAGAAGCTCTCCATCAATACTCCAAAATATATTCCCACAAGAAGCTCTCCATTGATCCACAAAAAGGATGATCTACAAGAGACCAT
>ML777674.1:43392-88787 GCA_009831015.1 Picea engelmannii
TCCATATTCATCTATGCATTCTCATCAAGGACAATACATATTATATTACATAAATCATCAGTCAATCAATCCTTTGACATCAATCAATCACTTGACATCAATCAATCAAACCATTGGCATCAATGACAACATGATCCAACAATAAGGACGTCGAGGTTTTAAATGGTAGAAGATATAGATCTTTTTCTTCAGTGTCACAAAGCTCATTTCTATTTTACGTAGAGAAGCTTTCCTCAGCTAACTGATATCTGTATGTATACATATTTTTATCGTAGGAGAGCTAAATCAGAACCCCCTGTCATGGACCCACGAAAAGCATCCAAGGCAAGTTCTGAGATTTTAGGGAAAGGCTCGGATAACGTTTCTGATACTTCACCACGAAGCATTGATTCTATACGAACCTAGTCATACATCTCCAAGGTTCTGCATTCCAATTTGGTGAATTGTTTGGATGATTCCAGTGACAACGAGAAAGACGACTTGACCACCAAATACAAGATTGTCATCTAAGAAAAGATGCATAAAGTAGCCTCCAGGCCACATCTTTTACCTTACTATGACATGATCCGATGGGTGCTAGATCATGTAGATATCTCGACCAGAACCATCATCAGCGAGCAGAAGGTCACTGTTGGGACCTTTAGACCAGAAAACTTACAGGCAATGTACAAGTTGCCACCCACGTCGAATTTCACATACAATGCCGAGTTTCTGGAGGATTTTAAACAAAAGGAATGCGAGCAATATGGAAAAAGCTTATCTGATTTGATCAAGGATTGGGTCTCACACCCCGTGAAGTTCAGGGCAGATAGCAACAGAGTTTATTCCATATCTTCTTTGGAACCACAGTTCAAATACATAGCAATGATGACCTGTAGATTGTATGGGAGGGAAGACACCACACATTTTTTCCTCCCATGGGTGCCTCTGATGCATACAGTTGCAGAAGGTTGTTCCTTCGACTGGGCCAAGCTATTGTCAGATAGTCTGACTAGTCAGATTACAGAATATCGGACGCAGCGGGCGAGCGGGAAGGCCGCTTCATTTTTTATGTCCGTGTACATCATGGACACCATGTGTTCCATGATGCATTTTCCCCTAATGAGCTAGAGCTGGGCTCCATCGGATGCTGAGCCTATCCATGTCTACCATTCAAAGCTTTGGGAGGATAAGGCCTCATATTTCATATACGAAATCTTCAATTGGGTAATGGTACCGATGCATGTCACCATCTTCGGTAATCCATCACCCAGGATCTCAGATAACGTCGTGGCAAATGTGAGTAGGGTGGCCGACTGGTACGCGGAGGAAGAATTTTCATACATCAGGGTTTTCGGCGCTTCTGTCCCTCCGCATGCTCTACTATTATTTATACCCGATAGGCTGGCCTGTCACGAGATCTCCAGGCAAACCATGATTGGTGGCATAAGTAAAGAGATGAAAGGATTTTCAAAGAAGGTATGGCCACCTTTCCCCATTCATTTAAATACCTATTCTTTATTAGATTTCGAGCATGCAAAGGCCGAGGCAGCAGCCTTAGAAGATATAAAATTGGTCCATATTGAATTCAAGAAACATGACTCACACAGGGTCATGAGTAATCACTTGGCTAGTTGTGGCCTTAAAATATTTGAGCACGAGAATTCACTTCATGATGATATTTTCCGAGGCGCGAGATCTTATGCCAAGGTTTTGGATCGGATACAAGCCCTGTCACCCGAAGAGAGGGCTGATGTTTTCAAATTGCAAGAACATAGGCGAAGCTGTCTTCCCCCAGTATTAAGGGGTGAGAATCCAACGACCAGAGAGGTGCAGCAAACAGATGCTGAAGGCTCCAAAGATTCGGCACCCAGCCAAGAAGAACACCAGGACAAGAAGGAGCAAAATGGGGGTCCAAAACAGGAAGCCGAGACTTCAAATCCTCCAAGCGAGCCAACCTCAGTCGTTACTCTAGGGAAATTATCTAAATAAGTCAGCAATCCCATCATTTCTATTATGCCCCTGTAGTCCACAAAGGGAATACCAGATGCATGTTGGATTTTTGGTGAAGAATTAACACCCATAACAGTGGAAGAACTACCTCCGAATGAATTCTTCTTCGATAAGAAGAGAAAGGCTGTCATGAGACAAGAACTTTACCAAGAGGCAGGTACTGTATCTAAAAAATTTAAAATCTTAACCGATGGGAGGACTATGAAAAAAGAAGAATTTGCAACGCAAATAGCAGGAACATTGGGAGTGTTCGCTACAACAAACCAATATTCAGTCGGGACCCTAAAGGATGAGCCGAAGTGAAAAAATCGTTTGATCAAGACATTAGAGGCTAAACTAGCTACAACAAAGGCCACTGCCAAAGATCAGGCGAATACGACTTTAGAGCAAGCTAGAATAGATGATCAAAAAGAAATCGAGCAGCTCAAAGTCGATCTCGAACAGACATAGCTGATGGATCAGACAAGTTAGATACAGGTAGGCCAGCAAGGAGAGTTGATAGAGCAGCTATGGGCCAAATTAGAGTTTGTTGAAAGCCAGGTAATCTTTATCGGGATATTTCAATCCCAAGCAATAGAAATCAGAAAAAGGTTATTGACAGTGCATCAAGGTCTGCTTGTTAAAGTAGAAATGATTCAAAGCAACTGCCAACTCATTGATTAGGTATTGGAGAACCTCTCTCTCAGAGAAAGGGAAGTTGGGGCGGCTCGGGTTGCTTTCCAGGAGGCTATTATAGCCACGACGAGAAGGGAAACAGGCAGTAGTTCCAGTTTTCCCATCCCAGAGCAAACCAGAGGCAACATCTTGTTGAAAGAATGGGAGCGTAACATATTTGAAGGCAGACAACAAGCTAAGGAGGTAAGAAAATCTTGTGAAGAAACTTTTGGTTTGTTAAATGGGATTTGGTTGGGTTCCGATGGTGAAAGTAGCATTGAGATACTGGGCCAGATCAATACAGCCAAATATCTGGTAAATATCAAGGAAAATGAAGAAAGAGAGTTAGCCAAAATATCACAAATAGCCCAGATGGACATAGTTCAAATAGATAAATGGTTAATTAAACCGAGTATACTATTATGTTCTATCAGCGCCAAAGACCAACAGGTGGAAGGAAAATTGCCATTATTGGTGAAAAATTGTTATGCTTTTGAGGCCAATAATCAAGCAGAACCTTCTAAGTTGATATCACAATTGGTGGAAAGGTGTGTCATTTGCACAGAGCATGCGAAGAGGCAGGTTTCCGGTACCAAATGAGGACAGAGATAAAGAATTGAAACGATTAAACCACTTTGTTGTAACAGAAAACCTTTGGAACGATTGAGATTCTAGCATATATAAATTTTTATAAATATACATTTTGAAGAAAGAACCAGGGGCTGGGTCTATTTTGGTCGTTTGTAATAGAGACTTTCCTTTTTGAATATTAATACAAAGCAATCCGAAGACTCCTGATTCCGTCAAGACTGTGTTATGAGTTTGTTTCCTCTCTGATTTATTGTTCAATTTCATTTCGCACATATATGTTTGATGAATGTTACACTGCAATTTAGTAAAACCTCTATTGTGGTGATTAATTTAAATGATCTATATAGTTTATAGTTTTTCCTCTGTATCGGCTATCAGTAGGTACAAGACTTGTGGACTCATTAGATTTTCATATTTTATACATTCATCAGATTTCTTCTCACCTTTTTCTTCTTCTGTTTACAGGGCAAGATTCTACCTTGATAGGAGCCTCGTATTATAAGCAACTTTATGTTTTTCTCACATTTTCACATACACCAATTATTGACTAGATAACACAGTTACGGGAAAGGGCCTTTGGTTTGTAATTTATCTTTAACATTAAATCAGATAGTTCTCTTTTATACTATCGAATTGAGACAACATCTTAAACTTTGAAACTTTCCTTTACTTTCATTGTTCCTCTATGACTGTCCCCGTTGTAAGACATCCTAACATTGAGCCCGGTTTATCAGAACAAACACATATCTCTTTGAACCTTTTCGATACTATTCTTAAAACAACCAATACCCGGGTAGAACTTGAGCGTTCGTGGGATGCGATTGAGAGGGATATAAACATCCAGGAACAGTTGGAGGCTAGATAGTGACAATTCGGAAATCAACCTTAGCTTCCTTTCCCAAAGGTTGATGCTCTCCCCTTTATTACTCTTCACTCACTTTCGGATTCCTAGACACTGTACCTTCTAAGCCTTAGGTACAGACTCTGGAACAACATTGTTTTGGCGCCGTTGCTAGGGAATGAAGTTAGGAAACCTTTTCCTTGGGAAGAAGGACATTCTCGCGAGTTTCACCCTTTGCTAGTGAACAAAGAGTGAACACCCTTTAAAGGATTTTCTTATCTTTCACTTGGTGACTCCATGTTAAATAAGCTGGCATCCGGTTGAAGGAATACCAGACAATACCCAGAGGGAAAACAGACCACGCCTGTTTTCGATCTCGAAAAGATACTAAAAATTAGAGGTTCCCTTAAGCCAACTACTGCAGTCTATCAGCTTAAGTACCCATAACCCAAGATCAAGAGTTCATTTGAACCTTCAACTTCACACAGTTCCCCTCCTGAAACCACCAATCCAATTTTAGCTCTCTCTGAGACTAAAAGTGAAACCCTTTCGATAACCTCTGACGTATACAGAGGTAAAAACCCTGCAGTGGATTTTTCAGAGATCAATATCCTGCCAAATTTTCAGTTAGATCTCACGACCTCACCAGATCTCAGAGAGTATGCCTTACACTTGGATTACACGCTCTCAGGTTCCCCTGATTACATTTCTTGCAAATCCGAAGAGCCAAGTCCTCGCATCACTTATCACCCATCTTTGGTTTTCTCATCTCATTAAGAAGCTAAAGATTCTCTTTTAGTGTTCCAGAACCCTCTATACAATACACCATTTCCCAATCTAGTAGTACCAATGGCAGCCACTGGAGGAGGAGGTGGAGAGGTTTTTGGAGGTGGTGGAGTTTTAGTAGGTGGTGGGGCTCCAAGAGGAGGAGTAGGAGGCCAAGGGCCTCTTCCCCCTCCCAAGGTCTTCGCTAAAGTGGCTACAAGATATGTACCTTTGGTTCTACCTGTCCCTCTTCATGACCTTCCTGAAAATTATATAAAAAAACTACCTAAATTTACAGGAGAAGGAGACTTGACTGCTGCCGAACATATAATTTTTTTTGATCAGTTCGCGGATATCCTAGGTCTCAAGCATGAAGACGTGTATTTGAGGCTGTTTTTTCAAACTTTTGAAGGACAGGTATGAACCTAGTTTCGAAGCCTACCTGCAGGATCGATATTATCCTACGATGCCCTAGAAGACGCCTTCCTTAGACAATGGGGAGAAAGGAAAGACCACTTGTATTATTTGACCGAGTTTGGATCTTTAAAGAAAAAGAATTCAGAAAAAATTATGGAATTTATTCAAAGATTTAATAAGCTGTATAGTAAAATCCCAGCCGAAGTTAAACCATCCCAACCCGCAGCCAAAGTAACCTTCGTGGGAGCTTTTGAACCCGATTTCTCCCTTCTCTTAAGAGAAAGAAGAGGGGCTACCCTAACCCGAATGCAGGATGATGCCGTGGAAATCGAATCTAACATGATAGCTTCTGGAAAGTTGAAAGCTAAGGTAGAAACGGGAAACTGAGAAACCAGACGTTTCAGGGAACAAGTTGGACCCTCAGGGTCTAATAGATCCACAGATGACAAAATGGATGATATAGCTAGGGTAATTAAGGAATTGTCAAATACAATTTCTAGGATGGAGCTGGATCAATCTAAGGTGGATCCTTTCATTAAAAGGGAATTCAGGAGAAACCCCAATCTTCAAAATCAACAAAGAGAGACTAAAAATGAAGATCAGAAAATTCAAACCCCTTTAAAAAATGAAAATTTTATAGGAGGAAATGACCTGGAAAATTTCGAGGGTCTGGAAGAATATGTGACAAATTTGGGTGACGACTGCACTCAGCCCTATGTAACTGAAGAAGATTATGAGAAGTCTTTAAACACACAGCAACCTTCAGATACAAATGATGACATAAACAATATAGATGTCCCTAACTATCAAGAAGTAACTGATTTGATAATGGAATTTCAACCTAGATATAACCTGAGGTCTAAAAACAAATCTGCATTGATTTCTCAACCCAAGAAAATCCTCCCTAGAGGTGAAGAATATGTGCCAACCCCAAAAGAGACCGAAACATCTACTAACAAAATAAAAGGGGTAGACTTGTTGGATCCTAAAACCAAGGAGGTTGAGACTCAAACAAGGGAAGTCAAGACAGCTAAGGCAGCCACACTAGTAAATAAACTCACGAGTAATAAATCAGATCAGACAAATAAGTTGGAGAAGAGAGAGTCTGAGATTTCAACCAGAGAAATGGACAAAGGTAGTGGCGGTTTTAGTTTTGAAAATGAGATAAATAGGATCAAAATATTGATCCCTCTGGTTGAATTAGCAAAGAATCCTGCATATCGTAAGTAGATAACCAAAGTGATAGGTTGGTCGGATGAAGAAATTCAATTAGATGTGATAAACTTGGAAGATGATAAGCCCAATATCACTTTTGGTCCACATTTCAAGGGTGCCAGAGACACCGTCGCTCCTTTCTATATCACCCTAAATGTGCATGATCGACTGCTTCATAACTGCATGCTAGACTCTGGAGCTTCACATAATGTGATGCCCAAGACTATTATGGATAGATTAGGCCTCAATATCACCAAACCTTACGGAGATCTCTACTCTTTCGATTCGAGAAGAGTTAAGTGAATGGGTATGATAAAGGATTTAGTAGTCACCCTTGCACAGGTCCCAGTCAAAAGCGTCCTGTTGGATGTAGTTATTGCTGATATCCCCCCAAAGTATGGCTTACTGCTATCAAGGTCGTGGGTATCCAAACTTGGGGGGTACCTCCAACTGGACATGACTTACGCCACAATTCCTGTGTTTGGTGGACAACTTACTTGGTTATACAGAGAAACGAGGTTAGCTTATACAATGAGCGATCCTTAGAATCCTAACAATTTTCCTGTTTACATTGCTGATCAAGATCTAGGAAATTGCATTTTGTCTTTTGATGATGGTATAGATAAATGCATAGAAGAAAATTACATAGATGAGAAAGAATCAGAAAATATGCATGGCACTGGGATCTAGAAAATGGTTTTTGATGGTGCCCTGTCATGTGAAGGAGCAGGTGCAGGGGTACTTTTTGTGGCACCTGAAAATAAATTTGTTGTCCCCTTCTCTTACAAGCTTCAATGGGATATAGACTACAACAACAATGTATGTGAGTATGAAGCCTTAATATTAGGATTGGAAGCTGCCAGGAAGTTGAACATAAAGAACCTGGAAGTATATGGAGACACAGAGTTGATAGTGAAACAGATAAATCGACAATACCAGGCCAAGCACCCAAGATTGAGATCGTACAAAAATTGTGCCTGGGATCTAATGGAAAATTTCTTCTCATCTGTAAATATCCACTTCATCCCATGCAGAGAAAATTTGCAGGCCATCTATCCTGAACAACATACAACACTGACAGGTTTTCAAGGATGACGAACAGATCAGGAAATTCCTCAAAGCAGTGGGCGACTTCTCTGAAACTCACATTGATCAAGAGAATCAAAATGATCACATATGGATCATGCAAGAAGGAGAAGACCCTCAAGACTTCCAGGAAAAGATTGCAAATCATCGCATGCTGGTTCTAAAGAACAATCAGATTTTGAAAGGACTAATTCCCCTAGAGAGACTGTTCAATCAGAATGACATACCCTTGAAATCCACCCTGCAACCCCAACCAGAGGAGGTTGAAGATTGCGATGTAGGGAACAAAGAAGAACCTAGGATGGTAAAAATATCAAAGTACCTTCCTCTTGAGGTAAAAATCAAGTATAAAGACTTGCTCGGATAGTATAAAGATGATTTTGCTTGGTCTTACGAAGAGATGAGAACATACGACACCACTGTAATCGAGCACAAGATACCCCTAAAACCTGGTGTCAAACCCTTTCGACAAAAACTTAGACAGATCAACCCTATTTTATTTCCTATGGTTGAAAAGGAAGTTAAAAAGCTCTTGGATGAAAAAATAATAGTACCTCTGAGATATTTTGATTGGGTAGCAAACCTGATCTCGGTTAGAAAGAAGAATGGGGAGATTAGACTGTGTGTCGATTTTAGGAATTTGAATAAGTCCTCCCTCAAAGATAACTACCCTCTACCCGAAATGGATCACATTTTAGAAAAGGTAGTTGGCGTAAATAAAATGTCGATGATCGATGGTTTCTCTGGGTATAATCAAATTTCCGTAAATGAATTAGATAAAGAGAAAACAACCTTCACTACCCCTTGGGGTACTTTTATGTATTATAAAATGCCATTTGGTCTAATGAATGCAAGAACTATTTTCCAAAGTGCCATGGACATTGATTTCATCGGTGAAAAGGATAAATTTGTGGTCATTTATCTTGATGATCTAACTGTTTTTTCTAAATCTGATGAAGATCATCTGGTACATCTCAAGCAGACGTTTGAGAAATGCTGTAAGTTTGGTCTGTCTTTGAATCCCAAAAAGTCCCACTTTGCCATGCAAGAAGGTAAACTCTTGGGCCATTTTCTATCTCGAGACGGTATTAAAATCGATCCTAAAAGAGTTGAGGCTATAAATACTATAAATATTCCTAGGAATGTAAAAGAAATTCAGTCATTTTTAGGGAAAATAAATTTTTTGAGGAGATTTATTCTGAACTTTGCTGAAATCATGAAATTGATCACAGATATGCTAAAGAAAAACATCGAAGCGAAATGGAGAGCAGAAGCCAAAGAGGCATTTGCATGCATCAAGAAGGTCATATGCGAGGCACCTGTACTCGCAAGCCCTGATTATATAAAATATTTTCTTATTTTATCGTTCGCCTCCGAACACACAATCGCCACGGTACTCCTCCAAAAAAACAAAGAAGGTTTCGAACAATCGATAGCTTTTTTTAGCAAGAGTCTTAGAGACGCATAACTTAAATACGATATAATAGAAAAGCAAGCATATGCTATGGTGAGGGCGTTGAAAGCATTCAGAACCTATGTGCTGCATTCCAAGATAATCACGTATGTACCTACTAGTTCTGTAAAGGATATTTTGGTTCAATCTAGTAGTGATGGGAAAAGGGGACGATGGCTTGCCGAAATTCAAGAATTCGACCTGGAAATAAAACCAATGATATTGGTAAAAGGACAAGGTTTGGCCAAACTCTTAGCAGAATCAAATTTCAGTGCTCTCAGTATAAATGACCTACAGGGATATGAAGAAGGTGTGGACATGATCGAGTTTGATGAGCCAACAAGCGCAATCAGAATCGAAGAGAAGTTTGTCTCATCAGACTGGTACAAAAACATAGTGTCATATCTGATGACATTGAAATGCCCAAGTGATTTACCCCCAATCCAAAGACAGAATGCTAAAATTACATGCGGTCAAATACTATATATCCGATAATCAATTATATTGGAAGGACCCACTAGGTTTCTTGTTGGTCTGTTTAGTTGAATCAGAAATAGAGAGGGTGATATGCGAATTTCACGAAGGAGTCTGTGGGGGACACCACGCTTGGAGGGCGACAGCTTATAAGATCCTGAGGGTAGGGTATTATTGGCCAAAACTCTTCTCAGACGTAAATGCCAAAGTCAGAGCCTGTAACCCGTGTCAATTGTTCGCAGGCAAGCATAAACTCCCAGCGCTACCATTGGTGCCGGTCAAAACGGAAGCCCCTTTGCAGCAATGGGGACTATATTTTATAGGAAAAATCAAACCCCATTCTAGTGCTCAACACAAATGGATCCTGACTGCCACAGATTACTTCACTAAATGGGTGGAGGCTATTCCAACCAGAAGGGAAACATATTCGGTGGTAATAGACTTCTTGGAAGACAACATTTTGTCTAGATTCGACTGCCCCTGAAAAATAGTCACGGATAATGCCCAGGCTTTCAAATCTATGGCTATGATTAGCTTTTTCTAGAAATACAATATCGTACTCGGTCATTCCACATCTTATTATCCCCAAGGAAATGGACTAGCCGAGTCTTCAAACAAGAGTCTGATAAATGTAATTAAGAAAGTGTTGGACGTTAATAAAAAATCTTGGCATGTGCATTTGAAATACGCCTTATGGGCGAATTAGATAGGCACGAAAAAATCTATCGGCACCTCACCTTTCCAAATGGTGTATGGGATTGACGTGGTATTACTGATAAATCTAGCACTCCCCATGATGAAATTATGGCAAGATGAGAAAGAAGAACCGAATCATGTTACCAGAAGGATAAATCAGCTAATTGAAGTGCAACAACACATGGTCGAAGTAGACGAACAGTTGCAGAAATACCAAGATGATATGAAAACGTTATTTGACCGTAAGGCAAAAGACAGAGAGTTTCTCCTGGGCGATTTGGTCTTGAGATGGGATGCTAGGAAGGAAGATTCAATGAAACACATTAAATTTGATCATATTTGGTATGGACCATTTAGAGTCATAGCTCTCGAAGGAAAGAATTCGTTTCTATTAGAAAATATGGACGGTAAAATCTTCAACGCCCCTATCAAAAGGCATTTTTTAAAACAATATATGCAATAACTGGTTCCCAAAAAACTCCCACTGTAATATACCGGTTTGTGTTTTCTTTTTTCATAATTTCTTTTTGGTAAGTGCACTTCCACCAATAATTAATCAGGTCAGTGATTTTTGTAGAAATAGAAATACGGAATTTTCAATACAAATATATATATATATATATATATATATATATATATATACCTAATAATTTTCGCATTTTTCCCTTTCAAGATTCCGGTTTGCAGCCCAAACGAGCGAAAAGAGTAAACGGAAGGTCCTATATCGGAAAATAAATTCGCCAAAACAGGTGATAGAAAAGGTTTTTCTGTTATTATAAAATGGTAAGGTAAAGGTATGAATTCCTGAGAATTTTATTGTTCTAACAAATATTTTCAGAACGCCGCAATGGTCTCATGAATATAATGTTTTCGCTTGAATGTTTATTAAAAAAGAGCAACTACTCACTTTGGGTCCTAAGAATTTTCACTTAAAACAAAGATAGGAGGAAGTTAAAATAAGCAGGGAAAATAAAACCTCTCCGAAAAGGGATTTCAAGAGTCAGTTTTAATTTTTGACCCTTGTCTTTCAGTTTACTGATCTCTATTCGTCACCCTTCTTTCTGTTCTTAGATTTACCTTCCTGAAAAGCCAAACTTCTTCCCGGGTTTGCATACATGGGAAGAAGAGATGACGTGTTAACTTTGAAAGATGCAAAGCAGATTTTGGAAAGTAAGTTGGCCTTCACAACTCCTCAGTCTCTTACTAAACAAAGTGATGCATAGGTTAATCCTGACTATTCTAGGTTTTTCAACAGTTTCGAAAGATTGAGGCTTGCTCGAAGGAAGACCCCTAGAAATAATTTTTTCCTCTTTTCCCTGCGGGCTAAGGTGTGGTGAAAGTTAAGAGAGGATTGGTATCGAGTAATCAAAGGAAGTTGACAGACCTCCATTGCAAAATATTACGCAGATATCACCCCTCATACAAACTGATTTCCCCCACTTCGTGTTCTAAAAAGTAAATTATAGGATAGATGGTGAAAGGAAAGTCATATTTAATTGTCCATATAGTCCAAAAAAGACTATGAAAGGAAATTCAGAAATGATTGCCCTCGTCTCAACATTTAAATGCATAAATATATATCGAAGTGGTGAAAGGAAATTCAGTAAAAAGGGTCAGATAACTTCATCAGGGTACTGAACAGGCCCGCTGGCAGTGAAGCAATGTATAAGATATCTATAAGGCTGTTATACATGAATCTCAATCTACTCTGGTAACCAATTTTTCTCGAAACCGGATCTATGTCCTAAGTTCAGACAGGGCTCCCCGATTAAAAACATGTAATAAACTTCGTTTGATGCAAACCAAAAACCACAAGATCTGTTGGATTTCCTAGGACCATCTTGATTGTCCTAAAGCGGACCTGAATTCAGTAAAGAGAAAGAGAAAGTCGTGAAAGGGACTGCAGCTGAGTGTGAAACGTATTTGAGTTTTGAAAAGCTTTTCACAAGTAAAAGATGAAATATCTTTTTCCCTCTGTATCCTTTTCCTAGGAACAGTTTCGCTGGAATAAATCCATTGACTCCATTCACCCAATACAGGCATGTGGTCTACTTTTCTTCCCGTCTTGCAAGAAGACAGGATCCCTAGTTGGAGACGCCTTTTTCAATTGGTTTAAATGTAATTTTTAAAGTCAAATGCTGGTCTTTAAGTTCTCTTTCACTTCGTGACATTTACCAATTAAAAGTCTCAGTAGCCCTGACATGCGAAATAGCGAAGGATGTTATGTTTCATAAGTCACCACTTTTTATTGTTAAACGAAAATTTTTACTTTTTGTACCTCGGGATATCGCGCTTCGGGAGTTACAAGTCACAATATTTACAAGCCCCGATGTGCGAGGTCGTGAAAAGTTTTAAAATCTCACCTCAGGTGAAAGTTGAGAGTAAAATTCTTTAAACCCCAGTCAAGTGATGTCGGGATTTCGCGTCTCAGCGTTCACTCTCTCCAAAAACATTACCATCATAACTCCAATAAATTGTTTTTGGGCGTTTTTTGCTATTTTTAGCAGATTTTGCTATTTTTAGTGGATTTGTAAATTAATCCCGGATTAAGGGATTAGGGTTTTGGTATCTAGGGAATACCTAAAAACATTGTATATATTGTATGGCGAATGGTGAAATTTGAGATATAATGAAAATAAGAAAGGTTTTCCCGGTTGAGGGTTTCCGGTATAAAATCTCTGTGTACTCTGTGTATGAGCCATTGATTAATTTCTGTATTGCTTAAGAATCTATATGCATTGCTTTACTTCACAGGTTTAAAACTTACAAGGATAAGGCCTCATATTTCATATACAAAATCTTCAATTGGGTAATGGTACCGATGCATGTCACCATCTTCGGTAATCCATCGCCCAGGATCTCAGATAACATCGCAACAAATTTGAGCAGGGTGGCCAACTGGTATGTGGAGGAAGATTTTTCATACATCAGGGTTTTCGACGCTTCTGTCCCTCCGCATGCTCTACCATTATTTATACCCAATAGGCTGGCTTGTTGCGAGATCGCCAGACAAACCGTGATTGGTGGCATAAGTAAAGAGCTGAAAGGATTTTCAAAGACGGTATGGCCACCTTTCCCCATTCATTTAAATACCTATTATTTATTAGATTTCAGGCATGCAAAGGTCGAGGTAACAACCTTAGAATGTATAAAATTGGTCCACATTGAATTCAAGAAACATGACCCACACAGGGTCGTGAGTAATCACTTGGCTAGTTGTGGCCTTAAAATATTTGAGCACGAGAATTCACCTCATGATGATATTTTCCGAGGCACGAGATCTTATGCCGAAGTTTTGGCTTAGATACAAGCCCTGTTGCTCGAAGAAAGGGCTGATGTTTTCAAATTCCAAGAACATAGGCGAAGCTACCTTCCCCCAATATTAAGGGGTGACAATCCAACGACTGGAGAGGTGCAACAAACAGAATCTGAAGGCTCCAAAGATTCGACACCCAACCAAGAAGAACACCAGGAAAAGAAGGAGAAAACTGGGGGTCTGAAACAGGAAGCCGAGACTTCCAATCCTCCAAGCGAGCCAACCTCGGTCACTTCTCTAGGGAAATCATCTAAACAAGTCAGCAATCCCATCGTTTCTATTACCCCCCTATAGTCCACAAAGGGAATACCAGACGTAGGTTGGATTTTTGGTGAAGAATTAACACCCATAACAATGGAAGAAATACCTTCGAATGAATTCTTCTTCGATAAGAAGAGAAAGGCTGTCTTGAGACAAGAAATTTAATAAGAGGCAGGTACTGTATCTAAAAAAATTAAAATATTAATCGATGGGAGGACTATGAAAAAAGAAGAATTTGCAACGCAAATAACAGGAACATTGGGAGCTTTCGCTATGGCAAACCAATATTCAGTCGAGACCCTAAAGGATCAGCTGAAGCGAAAAAATTGTTTGATCAAGACATTAGAGGCTAAACTAGCTACAACAGAGGCCACTGCCAAAGATCAAGCGAATACAACTTTAGAGCAAGCTAGAATAGATGATCAAAAAGAAATCGAGCAGCTCAAAGCCGATCTCGAACAGACACAGTTGATGGCTTAGACAAGTCAGATACAGATAGGCCAGCAAGGAGAGTTGATAGATAAGCTATGGGCCAAATTAGAGTTCGTCGAAATCCAGGTAATTGATATTGGGATATTTCAATCCCAAGCAATAGAAATCAGAAAAAGGTTATCGACAACACAACAAGGTCTGCTTGTTAAAGTAGAAACGATTCAAAGCAATTTCCAACTGATTGATTAGGTATTGGAGAACCTCTCTCTCAGATAAAGGGAAGCTGGGGCAGCTCGGGTTGCTTTCTAGGAGGCTATTATAGCCACGACGAGAAGTGAAACAGGCAGTAGTTCCAGTTTTCCCATCCTAGAGTAGACCAGAGGCAACACATTGTTGAAATAATGGGAGCGTAACATATCTGAAGGCAGACAACAAGCTAAGGAGGTAAGAAAATCTTGTGAAGAAACTTTTGGTTTGTTAAATGGGATTTGGTTGGGTTCCGATGGTGAAAGTAGCATTGAGATACTGGGCCAGATCAATACAACCAAATATCTGGTAAATATCAAGGAAAATGAAGAAAGAGAGTTAGCCAAAATATCACAAATAGCCCAGACGAACATAGTTCAAATAGATAAATGGTTAATTAAACCAAGTATACTATTATGTTCTATCAGCGCCAAAGTCCAACAGGTGGAAGGAAAATTGCCGTTATTGGCGAAAGATTGTTATGCTTTTGAGGCCAATAATCAAGCAGAACCTTCTAAGTTGATATCACAGTTAGTGGAAAGGTGTGTCGTTTGCACTGAGCATGTGAAGAGGCAGGTTTCCGGTACCAAATGAGGACAGAGATAAAGAATTGAAACGATTAAACCCCTTTGTTGTAACAGAAAACCTCTGGAACGATTGAGATTCCAGCATATAGAAATTTGTATAAATATACATTTTGAAGAAAGAACCAGGGGATGGGCCTATTTTGGTCATTTGTAATAGAGACTCTCTTTTTTGAATATTAATACAAAGCAATCTGAAGACTCTTGATTCCGTCAAGACTGTGTTATGAGTTTGTTTCTTCTCTGATTTCTTGTTCAATTTCATTTCGCACATATATGTTTGATGAATGTTACACTGCAATTTAGTAAAACCTCTATTGTGGTGATTAATTTATATTATCTATACAATTTATAGCTTTTCCTCTGTTTTTAGCGCAATTTGATAACAGAACAGATCTATTCATAGCTGACTCCATGTTTTTGTTGAGTGTTTGTGCATGGTATTGTTATGGCTATCGCGCCAAACCTGTTAACAAATCCGCGCTCAACTCCAAATATTATATCCGCCAAGACTGAGCTGTTCCATATGCCAACTAAACCATATGAGATATCCCGCCAACTGTGCTAGATGTGCTACCTGCTGACTCATCCATGCGACAGACTGTTCAACCATTGACTGCACGGCCCATGCTATTACCGCCAAATGTTCCTTTAACTGTGCACCAGATTCACACGGTTACGAATAGAACGTTTAACCGTGCAATAACATTTGATGTTACTATTTTAACCGCGTGGGCCTTGCCACATATGTTATGAACTGTCACCAAGCTATCCAAATAACATACGTTGCCACAGATATTTTATAACCATTAGTTATTTCATCGGACTTTGGTTATAATACATAATATTATAACTTATGACACTCCTATGTGCAAGAACCGTTTTAGCATATCATTGGTTGGTGGTGAAAACATTGAGTTTAGCCTTTCGCACCATGTGGCAAAGCATATTATATGGTTTAGTTTAGCTTATGTGACTCATAGCTAATAACCAAAAATGCATTAACCCTCTTTTAAAATGTGGTAAAGTCTTAATGTTTACCAAACCTGGCTTCCATTGTACCATTTTTCTCTTTAACTTGGATCAGTGTAACTTTGAAGACGAATGACCCCCTGGATCAATTTCAAATCCAAGTTGTTGTGGAAAAAAATAATATTTGTCGAACCGTGATTGACGAAGGAGCCTCGACTTGCGTTATGTCTATTACTTGTTGGAAGTCCATTGGCTCTCTTGCCCTGACTGAGTCACACAATAATCTTAAAGATTTTAATGGTACAAGATTCAAACCTTATGGTGTTCTTCCTTCATTGTCTATTACGTTGGAAGTTAAAGCAGTTAATGTCAAGGTTGAGGTCCTTGATGCACCTCATAATTATAACCTTCTACTTGGCCGTAGCTGGATTGATTCCATGTGTGTAATTGTTTCTACCCTTTTTCGTGTGTTACGTTTACCACACCAAGGAAATGTCGTGACTGCCGATCAACTGGCCTTCTTTAATGCTAATGCATGCACTAGAAATGTCCCCTTTATCTTGAAAACACCTCCTGGTTATGAGAATGTTGGTGTGGGTCTTCGCAAAGATTCAATGTTAATGGGTACATTCCTCATTCCTCCACCCAATATTCCTCCTCCTTTTTTTTCCTCGATCAATATGATCTTAACTTCTGTTGGTGAAACCCCTGAGTCTTATGACCCTTGGATAGTACCTGACCCTAGTGATTGTCATCGTTATGATGACAACATGCCTTTAAGTCCGATGGAACTAGCTTATCAAGCTATTCAATCAACAACTTCTTCTTCTCTTTATGATGCATCTCCTGATCCATTTCATGTGAGCTTTGCTACTAATGAGATGATCATGGTGGTCATGTCTATGGAAAAGACTCTATGAGACAATGGTCATCATCGTTCTATTGTCTTTTTGGAAACTGAGACCATAAAGAGCTATCGATGGATTTTGACACTGTCTACAGTTGTTGTTATTTCCTTTGTTCTTGAACCTACAAATGATGTTTTGTACGAAGGAAACTTGAGAAATATAGCCCCTACTATCCCTCTTGACATTTTGATAAAGCACAGAGTCGTGGAAAATGTTCATATCGATGATTCTTGTTTTGTTGATAAAGTTCGTACTTATAAATCCCTTTTCTAATAATTCCACAACGTTTTTGCCTAGAGTTATGAAGAAATGCCTAGTATTGATCCCGATATCATTGTGCATGAGATTAATACATACTCAGATGCTAAACCTGTTCAACAATGACTTCACCTAGTGCACCCACACAAAGATGCTATGATCAATTTTGAAGTTGAAAAACTTCTTAAAGCCAGTTTTATCTATTCTGTGGATTTGATGGATTGGCTGTCCAATATTGTTCCTGTTACAAAGAAACAATGCACGATCTATGTGTGGATTGATTATAGGGATATAAACAAAGCTTGTCCTAAGGACAATTATCCTACCCCTTTAGTTGACCAGATTGTCGACGACTACGCCGGGAATTAAATATTTTCTTTGAAGGATGGTTTCTCTGGCTATAATCAAATTAACATTTCACCCATGAATCAACACAAGACTTCTTTTATTTTCCCTTGGGGAACCTTCGCTTATCGAAAACTACCCTTTGGTTTGAAGAATGTTTGCCCGACTTTTCAACGAGCTATGTCTTATTCTTTTCATGATATTAATCACATTGTGCAACCCTATTTAGACGATTTGCCGACGCATTCTATGCATTGCCAACATCACCCGACACATCTACGGGTGATTTTACTACGCTGTCGTTATTATCACATACATTTGAATCCTCACAAATGTGTTTTTTGTGTGGAATATGATCGACTTCTTGGTTTTATTGTGTCGATACATGGCATTAGGGTAGACCCCTTGAAGGTAGAGGCCATTCTTAATCTACGTCCTCCTTCCACTCTAAGCCAAATCCAAAGTTTGTAAGGGAAGGAAAACCTTTTACGTCGATTCATTCCAAATTACATCGAATTAATAAAAGGATTTACTCAGCTCCTGAAGAAAGGGTACGATTTCATGTGGGATGACACTGTGAATAAGGATTTTGAAGATTTGAAAATCACCTTAACCCGTACACCCCTTCTTTTTCCTCCAGATTATAGTCAAGACTATTTCCTGTACTTAGCTACTTCAGACTATACCATTGCCATGGTTTTAGTCCAGGAGGATGATTGCACGAGGAACATGTGGTATACTATTTGAGTCAGAGTCTCACGACCACCGAGACCAAATATCTACATTTGGAGAATCTGGCCTTGGAAGTTGTTCAAGCTGTCCAACATTTTTCGTCACTACATCTTATTGTTCAAAACCACCATTATTTCCAATTGCAACCCCATGCAAGACATCGTTACATGAAAATTGCTAGGGGGAATGTACTCTAAATGGATAGTTATTCTCCAGGAGTTTGACTTGGATTTTGAGCGTGCCAAGTCTAAGAAATCCTTGGTTTTTTTCGATTTGATTTGTGACCTTCCCTCTACTGAGATAAAAAATATGGCAGAGGATTCCTTACCTGATGACTCCCTCTTTCTGATCAGTTTCGATGACATATGGTACAGAGATATAATCATCTATATCCAGACTAAAGATTTCCAGCTTGATCTTTCTAGTACAGATCATCGTCGTATACGGTACCAAGTCTGACAATACATTATCCTTGGGGATACTCTTTACCGCCATGGTATTGATTCCATTTTTCGACGATGTCTCACTTACGATGAAGCTGAGAAAGATTTGAATGAATGTCACTTGGGAGCATGTGACAGTCATATGTCTGGGTATGCCACTGCCCAAAAGATCTTGCGAGTTGGTTATTTTTGGCCTTCGTTGTTTAAGGATTTCATTAATGCTGTCCAGAAATGCCACACTTGTCAAACTTACAACAACAAGATTCGATCTCACCCTGCTCCTCTTCATCCTGTAGTTTCCATTGTTCCATTCTCCAAATGGGGCATTGACTTCATGACATGTAACCCTCACTTGGCCGAGGGGCATGGATACGTTATTGTAGCTATGGATTATTTCACTAAATGGGCTGAGGTGATGCCTACATTTGATAACACTGGGAAAACTGCAACAATATTCATATTCAATCATATCATTACTTGGTTTGGTGTCCGTCAAGATATGGTCACCGATCACGGTAGTCATTTTCATAACTTCATGATGTATGAAATTACTGAGAAGTTGGGTCTTCACCATGAAAAATCAACCCGTTACTATCCGCAGACCAATGGCTAGGTCGAAGCAGTCAACAAAGTTCTCACTACTATGCTCCGAAGGATGGTAGGAATTCATAAGTCGAACGGGCACACAATGGTGTTCTCAGGATTGTGGGCGTATCAGACATTCGTTAAGTCTTCCATGAGATTTACACCCTTCCAGTTAGTGTATGGTATTGAAGCAATTCTGTCGATTGAATGTGAGATCCCATATTTGAAGCTAGCGGTCGAACTTCTCCCTAACACCTCGGTTGAGGAGGAATGTCTTTTGTATTTTATGCAATTAGATGAAACCCGTCGTGATGTGACCTTAGTTATTGAAACTCAGAATAAGAACGTTAAAGCTCAATATGACAAGCATGTCAAATCACGTGTATTTTCTGAAGGTGATATAGTTCTTCTTTATGATCAAGATCGTGATTTTCTAGGGGCCAGTAAATTCAAGACTATGTGGCGGGGTCCTTATATTGTGAAACGAGTATTGGAGAAAGGGGCTTATGAACTAGTGGATTATGATGGAATTCCTTTGAGTGAACCCAAAAATGGGCTTTACTTGAAGAAGTACTAGGCTTAAATCATTTTTTCATGAGTGCTATGTATTTTTATGTATTATACTCTTGTGTGCTTTTTCATTTTTGGTTTTTTCCTTATGGATGCTTGCCTTGCATTGTTCTTGGTTTCCAGATGTCAGTGTCTTTTCTAACCTACATTGGCTTTGCTAATGGTGTTAGTCGCAGTACTCAAAACTTAACATCTGCTACTTGGGCAATCTATGCACCTACGAATGAGTTAATCATTCTACATGGTGTTTTCCTTGGTCGTGCAACTAACAATATTGTGGAATACAATGCAGTTATCGAGTTGTTAATTGATGTTGTCTCACTTGGGATCCGTCATATTATTGTGCGACTCGATTTGTAGTTAGTAGTTCTACAGTTGAGTAACATTTATTCTATCTGAAGTCCTACTTTGTTAAGGGTATATTTACAAATTCGCCTCTTGGAACGTCATTTTGATTACATTGAATATCAACACATTCCTAGATGTATAAATACATTAACATATGCATTATCTAATTATGTGTTAGAAAGACATTTGCGACATTTATAAAATCCAATCACACTTTGTACATAAAACAAGTAAGCCAGTAGAAGCCTCATGTATATAACAATAAAATTTTACAAAAAGTGTTTTTGTTCGAAGACCAAAATGTCAAAAATGTGAAGCACACAGCTTCATATACAACAATCATCACGAATGATGCTCACTATAACACATGACTGCTCATGCTTATCTATGTAGCAGTCAATTGATGGATGTAGACACGCCCACTGTGTGGTGTTGGTAATGCCTGGGAATATCATCTATAGTGGCATCAGGGATGTTCATAGTGAGTCCCTCCAAGTTCTGCTCTATGATCTCAATATCAGAAACAACCACTCCTACTATGACACCTCTTCCCCGTCATATCTGGATAGGAGATGATCCTGGTGGATGGTAAGGTCCCACATCTGCATTTTTAGAGAGCATTTGATTAGTCTTTAGACTTATATATATATATATATATATTTAATATCATTAAAAATAACAAAAACATGATATAAAACAAAACTTCCTTCTTACCTATGTCCCCCCATTGGGAACCTTCAAGAATATCTAGGTCCAGGTCTCCATGGAAATCCAACCCAACATATGCGTAATCATAGACCATAAGCATTTGAGTCCTCAACCATTCAAAGAAGACATCTTTATACTTAACGATGGGACCAACTGCATGTCTGGCCATGAGGTCTACCCACCTCTTCATACTAAGATCCAGTGGGACAGGCAGACCCCACTCTACCTGCAAGCGTAAAACTGGGACCCTCTATAGGAAGAAGGATACCAAAATCGACTCGTATCCGAATTGTTTCAACCCACCACTTCTACACTTGGTAGGTTGTTTTTTCATACTTTTAAGAATCCCTTCACACCAGTTGAAGACTCGAGGCTCCATACAGTCCATTGCATACTAAAAATAGCTTTGAAGAGCCATGTGGGGATTTACACTCATTGACATGTGCATGATAGTATAGAGGATGGTCCATAGAGGAAAGTCTCAGAAATCCCTAATAGCAACTTTACCGCTATGTCTCTGGTTACCTGACACACAATGTTCACTGATGTAGTGGTTCATAGGTTCACCACCACCCTGTTGGGCCCTTTTTTTTTGAGAAAGAATTGCGCAAGTTTTGAATAAGAATGAGTTGCACAAACTTCATCAGAGGATGGAAGGAAGAATAACATAAAGCAATTGCGGATGCTAGCGCAACACCACCTAAGCAACAAACAGTTGCAACATAACAAGAAGGCGAGCAAGCCGAACAGGAAAACATAACCCAGCTATATATAGGACTGAATAGAATTGTAAAAGGGTTGGTTAGGTTGGGTTGATGTTGTTGTCATCAGTTCAATTCGTTGGTTCACTCATTCATGAGTTGAGTAGAGTCGGGTTGAGTCACGTCTATCAGAGTCGCCCAATGATTTGGGATTAGTTGTTGCTACCTGTTGTAAGTCGAGAAGAGGAGAGTCTGTAATAAACGGGACCTATCTATTGGGGAATTATAACTCTATGGCTGAAGCCCAGAGCCATGAGTCTGTACTGAATATGTCTATGTAATTATGAGTCTGTAGTGCAAGAAATATCTTAGAGATAATATGATAAAGGAGAACCAAATTTTCAAAATAGGATGTGTCTTGTATGTTTACTTGTGCATTACATTGTTCCTTTATGGTTTATGAGATTTGTTTAATGGTTCTATGCTTAAAGTGTTGTTCATAACGTAAGTAGGTTCAATTCTTGCAGTTAGATGTTTCAGATTCGATGTTTCTCTTGCTCAAGAACAAGAATGAGTTCTGGATGATCTATGGATTCTCTTTGGTATTTTCCCTACCCTTGCATATATTTCTGTCCCAACAACGCTTCAGGTGAGACTTCTTCTCTTCTAAGGAGATGAAAATGCCAGCGCTCTAGACTACATGGTACCTTTTGTTGGTAACCTGAGAAGAACACTGGTCTGATCTAATCTGCACCAACAAAATGGTTCCGTTGCCGGGACCCGTATAACAAGGGGACCTGTAGGAATAATGCTACTGCCGATCCATAGATCTGGCATCTATTGATGGTGGGAAAGAAACTGTGACACCTTCACATGGAAAGAAGCAGAACTAAGAAGAAAATCAGTCGAAACTACTAAGGAAGCAATCTTTTACTCGGAAAGATCAAGCGACCAGTACGAGATTTTATGGGTTAAATTTCTAGAAGAATTTTTTCACTCGATCAAGAGACTCCAAGAAGCTCCAGAGTTTCAGGGATGAGTCAAGAAGATCTACACATGGGATACCTTCAAGTTAGCCGCATTCCACAGGCTAGATTTCCTAGTCACACGAGTTTTGGATCTCTGGGTTAGCACCATGATAAAAGGATACATAATCGAATTTACAACTGAGAACCACTAGTCTTTCTCACGAGAATAGGAAATTTTTGAGAAAGGCACAAGGGGAAGACTATTAAGAGAGATCCCCCTATGGATTAAGACTTTCTTGGTGGAGAAAGGGATGTTGATTATATCCTCGACCGAAATGGTAGCGTAAACACCCTCGCTTGGGGTAGGGCGAGACGGGGTGAAAGTCATGGCATGAGAAAGGGGAAGGGTTATTTGAAAAATGGGGGGGAAACAACAAGAAATGGATTTGAGAGATGAGCGAGCCTTGAAGAGAGCCACCATAGTTGAAAAATGGTGGCGCGACAAGATCAAGAAAGCCGCAAGATAGTCTGAAAAGATGAGGAAAGAAGGAGGATAAGGAGAAATAGAGGAAAGACAGATGGACGAACTGTAGAGAATGAGAAGACAGGAACGACTAGCTAGTCAAATATTGAATGAGAGAGAAGCAAGGAGAGTAAGAAGTCCCCAGGAGGCGGGACGAGAAGGAGGAAGCATGAATGTAAGAGAAGAGGAAGCCGACATGAATCTTGGAGGAGAAAAAGAAGATTCAACCCCGATGACAAGAGAAATTAGGAATCAGGTTGAGGAGATTTCCCTAGTGGAAGCTAATGAGACCCCCCAGATCAAAGAAAACCACCCCAAAGCCAGTGGTGCCAGCCTCGAATCACCCATACCCCAAGTGCCTTCTATACAAGCAGTAAGTTCAACACTACCTTCTCGTGCAAGTTCTATTTCAGTACAATTAGTTAATCAGTCACAACCAAGAAGTGCGAGTACATGGAGGATATTGGGATCCCCTGGTAGATCACAAGAAGGACCGTTAGGGCTCATTTTGATAAAAACAACAGGATCAACAATGGCCAGCCATACAGGAGGTTCGATCGCGAGATACCCAGAATTTTGGGGTAAGGGAGATGAAGACGTTGAGAGACACTGGTTTTTGTGCGAAGCAATCTTGAGATCCAGTGGGACTCCGGATGAAAATAAGCTAGTCGAGTTCCAGACTACCTTAAGAGGTCACGCTCTCAAGTGGTACATGAAGATCATAGAACCAGGAGTGCCAGGGATGCAAGTTCAGGCGTTCACACTCGACCAAGTACAAACAAGGTTCATAGCAGAGTTCAAACTACCTTAGTCAGAACAACATGATGTGTCTGAGTTGTGCGAGATCCAACAGAGGAAAGGCGAATCAGCCTGGGAGTACAGTCAGAAGTTTAAAGATTCCATAGGGAGGTTGGCACATCCAATCCACAAAGAACATCAAATTGAGCGGTACATTCAGGGGATGCTACCTCTGACTCAGATTCCACTAACACAACAATGGATAGACACGTTATTAGATGCCTTGGAACAATCAATGAAGATCAAAGCCATGGCGAGATACCCTGGGAACCTGAGAGTAACCCGACCCCTTGTAGATGCGAATTTAGCACAACTACAAGGGAAGATATCAACAGTTATAGAAAATATTCAAGAGCTGACGATACCCAGACCAAGACGACCACAGGTTTGGTGCACGTGATGCTATACAGAAGGTCATTTGGCGAATGAATGTCCATGAATAGGGGGGCTGGGACATCCTCAGAATCTGACTGTAACCCCACCAGGACCCATGGGATGAGTTGCACAAGTATTGACGAACTCACCATTCCATAATCCCACCCCATATTACGCTTTTCTAGGAGGCCAGGCAACACCAAAAATGGAATATTGTGAGATATGTTGAACCCTTGGGTATGGACTGAGATAGTGCCCCATCATGCAGAAATATTCGACAGTACCAAACACAGTACACTACGAGTTCTGCGCATCCACCACACATACTACCAATCAATGTAGAGTGTTGGATGCTCTTGGAGACAGGCTAGACTGAACAACATTCAGGGTGAATGAAAACTTAAAGGGACCAGGAAGAGGTCAAGGAGGTGGAGCTGGAGGATACTTCAAAGGAGGAAGAACTGGAGGAAGAGGACCGAGTAGATGTTACAAATTTGATGAACATGGTCACTTGGCTAGAGATTTCCCTCATCCAAGATGACCATGGTGCTCTCATTGTAGATCCAATGGACACTCAATTGAATAATTCCCAGAGATAATCACAAAGTGGGAAGATAGAGCATGATAAAGAGGAACTAACCTCATCAGTTCAGAGATCAAGAGGATTTCTAAGGGACAATTGCCAAACCTTAACATTTTCACTCAAGGAGGAGAAAAGACAGGAGTTGATGATGATAATATACCTCAGATTCAGAAAGAAACACCTAAAGAACATAGATATGACCCCATAAAGCAAAAAATGTTCTTTAACTATGCCATCGAAGTATTCCATAATATTCCTAATGATAAAATGCAAGAGAACCCCCCTCAGCTGGTTGTATACCCTAAAGTGGCACAAGTCCCTGCTTCACCCCCTGCACCAAGAAACCCTGTAGGCATACCAAGACAACCTGAGCAACCTCAAAACACAGTTGATCTCTGGTTTCAATTATTCTCTGACATTCTGAGGAACAATCAACTGACAGAGAAGTTGTGCAATGCACTGTATGTAGTCCTAGGGAACGAAGAAACCTCATAAGCAAGGATTCAAGTTAACCTTCCTGAGAAGATTACTCAGAGAATGCAACAAAGAAAAATAAGAAGTGGAAAAGAATTCTGACTAGTAGCCCAGTTAGATGACTTCGAAATTAAAGACGTCATGTTGGATCTAGGGTCAGATGTGAACATTCTGCCCAAGAAGACCTGGGAAGCGTTAAGAAAACCGAGACTGACATATTCCCCAATTCAGTTAAGAATGACAAACCAATACTATATCTTTCCCACAGGAAGATTGGAGAAAGTGGAAATCGATGTAGCATGAGTAAAAACAGTGGTTGAATTTGAAGTCATTGAGATCATGGGAGACAAGGGCCCCTACCCTGCGCTACTTGGAATCGATTGGGCCTATCACTCTTATGCAGTAATTGATCTAAAGAAAGATACCATGACTTTTGAAGCTGAGGGAATAAAGGTAGTTCAACCTTTGGATCCATACGTAGGACCCAGGTACACAGAACCAACAGACAATAATATGGAAGGAGAAGACCTAGACCAGCTGTACACTATAACAGCTGGGACAAGAAACGATTATATAAACCCTACTGCGGATGGATCAGTAAGCTGGTGAATTATCTGGTCAGTAGACAAAGATTCAGAACTAGCTTTTGATAGTTGGAAACAAGGTTTACATGAAATATTCTCAAGAAGATGCGCAACTATCAGAATGACTAGATGGGTTGGGACCGAAGTCAGAGAACACCCAAAATACGATGTAACCTCAGATCTAGGCAAGTTTTTGTAGAATATGGAAGAAACCGTGGGAGAAGATCAAAGAATCTCGGTACTAGATATATCTTTTCAAAACACCCCTGCCAGATGGTGGGCTACTCATAAAGCTGCACTCAAAACTTTGGATGAGGTAAAAAAAGCCCTCATGTACAGGTTCTGGAATAGGGATCAGTTAGAATAAAAAATGTAGATGGATCTCCACGTTGTGTAACTGTTCCACAGAGAATTGGACCCTAGGATACACATTCAACAATGAATGGCACAGTGGCAGGCCATGAAGATACTCTCTCACTTCTAGGTTAAGGTATTCCCCCATTCTCTAGGCCCAATCCCAAAATCCTGGTTTATACATGAGGAAACCATATGACATACCTGTGATTGGAAGACATTGGAAGCTCAATTTTGCAAAGACTTCTCATTTAAAAGTAAGTACCCCGAGCTTGAACTAGTCCTACAAAATATTAAAGAACTTCTTTTTACAGCCAATAGTAATAACAAATCAGACCTTGTAGTATGTCCCAAGCATACTCAAAAACTTCAGAGTATACCCCATCTTCCATTGATTGACAAGCCCACATAATGCTATCAGATTAGCAAATCTTCAGGAATCCTAGACGAATTAGAAGAACTGAGAAAGCTAACAATCAAAGAGATCGAGGGGAACATAGAAATCCAAAACACCATACCCAACTAGACCGATAGTTCCTACAATCACCCTTTGAAATTGCAGAAGCTTAACATAGGGACCGAAGAGAAACCCAAAATAGCTTTGGTAGGAGATTACTGGGATGAGCAAACCAGTATGGAAATACAGAGCTTACTGAGGGAATATGAAGATTTATTCCTAAAGACTTTCTCATAATTGAAGTGAATCAAAGGAGTTATGGGAGAAATGAAGATTGAGTTAAAACCAGGATCCAAGATGGTCATACATAGGCCATACCGTCTTAACCCTAGAGTAAAAGAGAAAGTCAAGAAGGAGATTGATAAGATGCTAGAAGTAGGTCTCATTTTTCCAATAGAATAAGTTGAATGGGTCAGCCCGATAATCATTCAAAGCAAGAAAGACACTAAAGATATTAGAGTCTGTGTGACTACAGAAGCCTCAATTCAGCCTATGTGCATGACCCTTTCCCAACACCCTTTACTAATGAGGTTCTTGAACAGGTTGCGGGAAAGAAGGCATACTCATTTATAGATGGATTCTCAGGATACCATCAAGTTAGGATTGTTGAAGAGGACAAGAGAAAAACCACCTTCATTACAGAATGGGGATATTTTGCATACAATGTGATGCTATTTGGTTTAGAGAACACCCCTACAGTTTTCTCTAGGATTGTGATAGCAGCCTTTAGAGAGTTCATTCACAAGTTCATAGAAGTTTATATGGATGATTAGACAATATATAGTTTTCTTAAGGAACATGTAGCACTGCTAAGGCTAAAGTTTGATAGATGCAGAGAGTTACAAATTTCATTAAATCTCAGGAAGTGTATCTTCTGTGTGCCACATGGAAATTTGTTGGGCCACATAGTCTGTCGAGAAGGAGTATTGGTAGACCTAGCTAAAGTTGCGACAATTGTGAATATGACTCCACCTACGAGTATTAAACAATTGCACTCCACACTCGGACATACAGGTTACTATCACAGGTTCATTCGAAGATATGCCAACATTACTGCACCTTTGGAAAACCTCTTGAAAAAGGATGAAACATTTTGGTGGACTCCTGAATGTGACAAAGCATTTGAGACACTTAAGGAGAAACTCATTACAACATCAATTCTGATATTCCTAGATTGGGAGAAAGAATTTCACGTCCATGTGGATGCTTCAAGAATTGCCTTAAGGGCTATCCTATCGCAACCTGGAGAGGGAGCTATGGATCTCCCCATCAACTTTGCGAGTTGGAAGCTATCGCAAGCAGAGCACAACTACACAATGACAGAATGAGAAGGATTAGTAATGATCTATGCTTGACAGAAATTTAGACATTATTGGTTAGGATCTCATTTTGGATTCTTTACTAATCATTCAACATTAAAATACCTAGTTAACAAATCTGTGTTGGAGGGAAGAATTTGCAGATGGCTCCTTTTATTTCAGGAATTTTCCTTTGAAGTCATTATCAAGCCAGGATGATGCAACGTTGGACCTGGCCATCTATCCAGACTAGATCCAGGAGAAAGTGGTGGAGCAGTGGATGACAAACTCCCAGATGCAGATTTATTTAGAATTGAGGCCATACTGGAATATCTGGAGGACATAGAAATATTTCTCAATACAGGGGCATGTCCTGAAACATATTCCCTAACCCAGAAACACCATATGGTCGTCAGAGCAGTAGATTATCAGCTGATCACTGGGAAATTGTATACATTGGGACTAGAAAACATCCTCAGACGATGTGTCCTAGATCATGAAAGGAAAGATATACTTTGGGAATGCCATAGTGGAATTGTAGGAGGACACATAGGAGGAAAGGAAATGAGATAGAAAGTTTTTGGGCAAGGCTATGGTGGGCAACACTTTTCAAAGATGAAAAATAATACGCTAGATCGTGTGATGTTTGTCAAAGAGTGGGAAAGTCGTCATGCCGAGATGAACTTCCATTACAACCTGTTAGAGCACTACAAGCATTTGAGAAATGGGCAGTTGAATTCATTGGGACAATCAACCCCACAACTAAAAATTCAAAGGCAAGGTACATCATTACCGCAACCGACTACCTTACTCGTTGGGCAGAAGAAGTAGCAGTACAAGACTGTTCGACGGATACTACTGACAGATTCATTTTCGAAAATATCATTGCCCGCTTCGGATGTCCCAGGATCCTAACCAAGGATCAAGGTACTCACTTCATTAGCAGTACCATAGCAACACTTACAACAGAATTTATGATTCAACATCATAAGAGCAGTCCATACCACCCATAGGCCAATGGAATAGTCGAAGCCTTCAACAAAATCCTCTAAGAAGGACTAACAAAGGTCTGTTACCCAAACCAAGAGGACCGGGATGATAGAGTTCCACCGGTACTATGGGCCTACAGGACAACCATGAAGAAAATCCAAAGATACACACCGTTCCATCTTTTTTTACGGGAAAGAGGCAGTGGTGCCTGCAAAGTTCATCACTCCAAGTCTATATATTGCACAAGCCACACATATGAAAGACAAAGAATCAGTGGCACAGAGATTTGCAGAGCTACAAGAACTCACAGAAACTATATTTTTGACAGACTTCCATCAGTTGGTTGAAAAAAAAAGACAAAAATCTTGGCATGACCGACACATTAAGACCAAAGTATTTACACAAGGGGACAAGGTGTTACTCTACAACAACCGATACTAGAAGCATCCTGGCAAGCTGCGTATGCACTGGTGGAAAAATATAATATTATAATTTCCCCAATTTTTCCCACCATCTTTAGGATGAATTTGGAGAAATTACTAATATTGTATTAATAATTTTCTCAAATTCATCCCCAAACGGTGGAGAAGGGTGAATATTTGGAAACTACTAATATCATATTTCCCCACCTTTCAAAAGGGCGGGGAAATATAATCTTGATAATTTTTCCAACTTCCCCCCTTTACCCCACCCAAAATATAATATTACTAATATCCCCAACTTTAGCCAGGCACCCCCTTCAAAGGGTGGCGGTGGGGAGTGGAGTTGGGGAAATTACTAATATTATATTTCCCCACCATTCAACCACCACCCTCATAGGGTGGGGATGGGGTTGCTCAAACAATCGTGGTAGGGGGTGAAGTTTGGGAAATCACTAACATTATATTTTCTTACCTTTCTGAAATTACTAATTGAAGAGTGGGGATCGGGGATGAAGTTGGGGACATTAATAATATTATATTTCCTCACCCCTTGGAATCATTGGGAAATAAAATATCAATAATTTCACCAATTTCACCCCCACCCCAACCCTAAAAAAATAAGGGTGGGGAAATATGTTATTTTTTGTTTCCCCAACTTCACCCCCAACCCCTTGGTAACATTAATAATATTATATTTCCCCACCATTCATCGCCCACCTCATGAGGGTGAGGTGGGAGGTGAAGTTGGAGAAATTAATAATATTGTATTTCCCCACCCTTGAACTCCCACCCCCACCTCATGAGGATGCGGTTTGGAGTTGACGTTGAGAAAATTACTATATTATATTTTCCCACCCTTCACCCCCAAATTACTAGTATTATATTATCCCACACTTCTAAATACCCACACCATGGGTGTGGGGGCGTGGGGTGAATTTGAGGAAATTACTAATAGTATATCCCCAACCATTCATAAGGGTGTGGGGTGGGGATTGAAGTTTGATAAATTTCTGATATTGTATTCCCCCACCCTAAATGTGAGGTAATATTGTATTAGTAATCCCACACCATGAGGTTCATGGAGGTGAGGAGTGAAATTGGGGAAATTATTAATATTATTTTTCCACACCTTTAAAATTACTAATATTATATTCCCCCTCCCTTAGTGGGGTTGGGGTGAATTTGGGGAAATTAGTAATATAATTCTCTCCCATCTCTCAAATTACTAATATTATATTCTTATTTCATTTCAAAGGGTGGTGAATATAATATTAATAATTTCCCCTACTTCAAAAGCATGGGTGAATTTGGAGAAAATAATAATATTATTCCCCAACCATTAACATTACTAATATTATATTACCCCTCCCTTCCAAAAGGCGTGGGAATATAATATTAATTATTAATTCCCCTAATTTCTCTCTCAATCCCATGAAGGACCAGGAGTGGGGGGTGAATTTTGGGAAATTACTAATATTATATTTTCTCACTTTAGTGGGGGATGAAATTGGAGAAATTAATAATATTATATTTTCCCACTCTCCAAGGGTGCGGAGTGAAGTTATGAAAATTGATAATATTATGTTTTTCCACTCTCACCCTCAAGATGGTGGTGGGAGTGAAGTTGGGAAATTACTAATATTATATTTCCCCATACTTCAAAAGTCCAGATGCATATAATATCAATAATTTTTCCATCTTCACACTTGAAGGGTGAAGTTGCAAAAAATACTAATTAATATTTCCTCACCCTTATGGAGGTTGGGGAAATATAATATTAATAATTTCCCAACTCCACCCTTCTCAAGGGTGGGGAAATATAATATTAGTAATTTTTCCAACTTCACCCTAGGGGACATTGAATAATAGTAATTTAAACAGATTCACCCTTAATACCTTGACCCTCACCCTCAAAGGGTGAGGAAATATAATATTAGTAATTTCCCCAACTTCAAACCTCGCCTCCACCAAATGGTGGAGGAATATAATATTAGTGATTTCTCCAACTTCACCCCCCACTCCCTTACTCATGGGTTGGGGGTGAAGTAGGAGAAATTACTAATAAATATCTCCCCACAATTCATAAGGGTGAGGAATATAATATTTATAATTTCCTCACCCCCATGGGGTAGGGGTCAAGTTGAGGACATTTATAATTTTATATTCCCCCACCCAGTGGAGAGTGAAGGGTGGGGAGTATAATATTAGTAAATTTTGGGGTGAAGAGTTGGAAAATATAATATTAGTAATTTCTCCAACATCTCCCTTGATCTCCACCCGATGGGGGGTGAAGGGTGGGAAAATATAATATAATTAATTTGAGAGGTGAAGTGATCTAGGTGGATACTAGTGGCCACCCACTTGTTCCACTAATTCAGAATGGTTCCACAACTTGGTAGTTTTTCTATAGTTTTTCAGGTCCCAAACTTTTGGGTCCATTTTGAGGTCCTAAACGACGATTTTTTGGTACACTAGAACCTACTATGTGGCATAAGGCATAAGTGCCCCAAACTAAGATCATATGCAAAAATTACGTCCCCAGGAAGTTGACGTATCAACTAACCACATTGGCCCCCACAAAAGTTTTGGCGTTTCATCTTCTGGGGTTAGGGTTTTGGATGTTTAAGGTTTTCTCATTGATTATTTATGTTAAAAGGAATTTTTGGCCTCTTTGTAATAAATGTATTGTGAATGAGCATAGCCAACACATATCTCTCTTCAGAGATAAGCTACCACCATTCTAGATATCTTGTGTTCTTTTCATTTTACAGTCATTGTATTCCAAACAATCATTAATAGAATCTGAGTTTAACTGTATTACTATGCTTCTTTCAATATATCTATGTGTTTCCTTGTTATATTTCTTCCTTCATTTCATTATCAATATAATCTATATCATGAAGGGTGGGGAAATATATATGAGTAATATACAAAACTTCACCCTTAAACCCCACCTTCATAGATGGGGAATAGTGGAGGGTGGGGAAATATAATATTAGTAATCTCTCAAACTTCACCCCCTAGCCCCACCCTCATTGGAGGGAGTGAAGAGTGTGGACATACAATAATAATAAATTTCCTAATATCCCTACCCTTATGAGGGGGTGAAGTTGGAGAAATACTATATTTTTCCACACTTCACCCCTTGCCCCATCCCAACTCTCTTGAGGGTGGGGGGTGAATTTGGATAAATTACTAATGTTATTGATTGGCACTCAAATCAACATCTTTGTATCACCCGCCCAATACATTTTTGTACATAATTTTCCCATTTCCATTCCATACTAATACCCATTTTCAATCACAATGATGCATTTTTGGTCAAGGTATAATTATTCTCTTAACATTCCATTTCAATACTTATTCTTACACATTTTTAGGACACTATCACCTTTCTGTGCTAACAGTGGTTTACAGGAACAAGGATTCACAAGTACCTTCCCAACACAAGAACTGAAACCCCTGAGTATGATCTATTTCAACTCACTTCTGTTGCGAACCTTGCCTTTGTTGTAACTCTCCATGCTACAACTCCCCATTGTTGTGAATCTCATTGTTTTTGTGACCCTCACTATGATGAAACTCTTGCCTCACCATTGCTGCAACTCTCACTACAGGACCGTTGTTGCAACTCTAAGACGAGTGTTGTAACTCCACGCCTATCATAGAAAATCATCATCCAAATGCATAACTTTCATCCAGGGATCGACCAATCAGTCAAAAAACTACATAGGAACATGGAAAGGGAAATTCACAGTGAGAAGGGAGTGGATGACTCAACCACCACTTGCCATATGGCCAATTTAGTCAGCATGTGACCAATTTTTTCCATCTTTTGGAGAAACAATGTAAAAATATGAGACACACTAATTCTCATGGTTGTCCATTGATTATGTTGATTAATTTAGGAAGAAACCATTGTGTATAAAGACCCCGGCTCTCTTTGAGCCATGGGACATAGAAAAAGAAGAATAAAGTTTGTGAACATAATTGTATTGATATGCACATTTTCCTTTAATATAAGTTTCATTTCTTTCTTGTCCAAGTAATGGTGTGTTGATCATTTAAGCACCCTTATACGTTCATAGATAAATATTTTGTCTAAGGAAGTAGGGAACCTTTCTTATCCTGATACTGTTTGTATTTTATGTACTTTGTAGAAGTAGCTTTAGTTGAACTTATTTGTTTCCAACAATTCCTCCGATTAACATATTACTGCAACTCTAGTGATTTTCATTGTTGTAACTCCTAATTTCCATAACTCAATGCTAATATTTCAAGGTATTTTCTTCTGACTAATGAATGAGTAGTTGTATCTGAAATTCTTGTTGATCACCACTCGATGCTGACATTGAAAAAACATGTCTTCTGATTAGATAATGTGTAGATGTAGTATCTCTTATCAATTTTTGTTTATTTCCAGCAACTCCTCTATTCAACACTTTGCTATAACTCCAGTATTTTCTATGTTTCAACTTTGCACCTACATTACAACATTTATCTTTTTGGTTAACAATTGTCTGGCTTGCAGTTCAAGATAGTTTATTTTATTTGTTCACAAGAACAATATGGTTTGATTCCTACAGTTTGATGCTTGTTATATTTTAGTACATGAACCATCATACTTTCATCACAATAATGAAGTTCACTTTAATACTTGAACAAGTCACCTTTTGATTCTTGTGTTGAATTACTTAGAGGGGGGTGGGGTGAATTAGTAATGAGAAATTATAGTAATTTTAACCACAATTTATTCTTCAACAATATTTAGTATTTTATCATTAGAATTCAATAAATCATCAACATTATAATCATAAACAACATCACATTACAATATATACACAATACACCAATATTTATGTGAAAACCCAAATGGGAGAAAACCACAAAACGATTTTCTTATATATTTATCAAAAGCAAACATTCATTGGAAGCACCAACTTTCGATTCTCCAGCTGCAACTGGAAGGAGGCTCCAACCCCTTATTCTCAAGCTCCAATATGAAGAAAGCTACAACTCCCTGATTCTCTGGCTACAAACTAGAAGGAGGCTACAACCCCCTAGGTTCTTTGGCTACAACTGGAAGGTGGATACAATCACCTTTCCTTGCCCCATCCAACCACCCTATAATATAAGTGTAGACTAATTGTCGCTATCACAAACTTTTCCATTGTCACTGTCACTACCATTGTTACTCTATCTCTATCACTGTCACATCAACCTTTATCTTCTCATCAACCATCTAAACTTGTACCATACCATGCATCAAGTGTATACCAGTATACATACTATCTCATGCATCAATCATGAACCAAAAGATACATCAACAATGAATAATGAATCATGAACTAGAGAATCAACCATGTACAACCTATTCCATATACCATATCATTAATGAAGTATCTCAAAGAGCCTATGCATGCCCCTCATGCATACATCACCATACAACATGGATATCCCTCAACAATATATAATCAACTCAAGGATGTGAACTATAAGAACCATATCAATGATGTACCATACATAAGAGTGTTGCTCACTCAACCAACTAATCAACATATACCATATCCAAGTACAAGACCAACCATACCAAGAATGCTTCAAGCATTCACAACATCATAAGAAAATATAAGCATCCAAACAAACTAATAACCATACCAGAACTTTTGTAGCTGACCTAAACCTATAGAATGCTAACCTGTGAACTTGCTTTTAGACTTTAGGGACTTGGTACCAACATCTATTCAAACCTTCATTAGATTTTCACAAATATGCGACCTTCTCTTCTACAACTTGTGGATATTAACGCTTTCCTTCACTGCAGCCCACGTACATCCATGCCTTTATTACTTGTAACCCACAGATACCTCAGAAAATAAGGTTTTCTGCATCCCCAAGACTTTCTCCTTCGACCTTCCTTTGCTACCTCAAAAAAATTCCATCACAGCCATAAAAAAAGATCACTAGTTCACAAGATAGATAATCAATGAAAGAGTGTGTGAATGTACTTGTGAATGACCCCTTGAGGTGATTATATACTTGTGCTAGGTAACTCCTCTCCTTAATTTAGGGATTCTAGTGTTTTCTTTTTACAACAAATTTACCCCTTTTGACCAAGACTTATAACAAACTAGGGGCTTATTGTCCATTATTCGGGTCTTCCAACTTTACAAGGCCATATCTCCCTAACCGTGAGGAACTATGTGGTGTTCCACATATCACTGGAAATGGTACGATGATTATTTTCCATAAATGAGTGAGTCACCTTCATTTAATCCATCCTTTGTGACCTAAATCCTCATTCAAATATGGGATCCTTAACCATTCTTAAGGGTTTTCTTGTAGACTTCTTCAAAGCATATACCTGTGAGGGACATGCTTAGAGATATTCCAGAAGGGGATCACTTTGGAGACTTATCCAAATACACCCATCACATCAATTGAAATCAATACAAAATTGTTGACATCAATGATCACCAACTGTCCAACAATCTCCCCCTTTGGCATTTATGGAAACACTTAGGCATGATAATACGTATGCTCATGCTCCCTTGAATGCATGCTTCTATTTCTCCATGACTTAATCTTTATCTCTCCCCCTTTGACATCAATGGAAAAGGGTACTCCTCATCCGGGGATGCTCCCCCTATCTACAAGCCTCTGCTAAATCTATAGATGTTTCTCTTTATGGTGCTTCCTTGCGTAATTCTTTGATGTATATATGAAAAACATTCAAAATTTTTGTTACTTGAAGTTCTTCAAGACTTATGTTTCTCTCTCCCTATCAAGTTAATATTGATGCTGAGTGGATCACTGTAGGGTCGAAACTACTCCAAGTTTCTATCCCAGATACTTGAAAGGTTCCCTTACAAGTGTTTTGGTGAAGATTTCTACAATATTATCCTTTGTCCCGACATACTCTAGATTTATGTTCTTCTCTATAGCCTATTCCCGTAAGAAGTGATACTTGGTCGTAATGTGCTTTGTCATAGATTGCATCAATGGATTCTTTGAAATACTGATGGTGCTCGTGTTTTCATAAATAATTGAAATAGGCTCATCATACTTTATTGCATATCCTGCAATGTCTGCTTCATCCAAATAACCTGAGTACAACACTATTCTACTGCAATATATTCTTCCTCTGCTATGGAGGAAGATATTGATGACTGTTTCTTTCTTAACCATGATACCAGACACTCACCCAAGTAGAAGGATTCTCCACTTGTACTTCTTCTATCATCAATGCAACCTGCCCAATTTTCATCTGTGTAGGCAACAAGAGATAGATTCTTCCCTTTTGGATACCATAAACAAAACTCTTCTGCACCTTTGAGATATCTGAATATCCTCTTTACTACTGAAACACATGATTACTTTGGTGACCCCTGAAACCTTGCAACCTGTCCAACTGTCTGCATCACATCCAATCTAGAAGCTGTCACATAAAGTAAGATACCAATCATCAATATGTATTGTATTTGATCTACATCCTTGGAATCATCATCCTTACTTAACTTACAAATGGTCTGCATAGGATTACTGACTGGTTTGCAATATTTCATTCCAAACTTCTTCAAAATTTCTCAGATATACTTTGCCTGATAGTTGAAAATACATTTGTTGCTCTGACATATTTGTAGTCCCAAAAATAAAGTTAACTCACCAAGAAATGACCTCTCAAATGCGTGTTGCATGTCTTTGGAAAACTTCTGACTCATCTTATCATTGTCACTTCCGAAGATAATTTCATCTACATAGACTTCAATAATCAATATACTATTTTGATCCATCTTTATGTAGAGATTGTTGTCTACATTTTCTTTCCTGAACCCTTATTGCTGTAAATATTTTTCCAGTCTCGAATACCATGCTCTGGGGGCTTGTTTGAGACCATATAAATCCTTCTTCAATAAACAAACATAACTTTCCTTCTCTAATAACTGAAATCCTTCTGGCTGCTCAATGTAGACTTCTTCTTCTTCTAGATTTCCATTTAGGAATGCTGATTTCACGTCCATCTGATACAATTTAATATTCTTGGAGCATGCATAAGATAATATTATTATGATTTCTTCCATCTTAGCAAATGGGGCAAATGTCTCTTAAAAATATATTCCTTCTACTTGAGAGTATCCTTTGCATACCAGTATTGCTTTGTTCCTGGTAACCTATCCATCCTCGTTCAATTTGTTCCTGAAGACCCACTTTGTACCGATTACATTATTTTTCTTTGGTATTGGAACCGATTCACATGTGTCATTATTCTATATCTAATCTAACTCTTCATCCATGGATTTGACCCAGTGTTCATCTTTGTTGGCTTCTTCAAAATTTCTTGGCTCAATAGTAGAAAATAGTGCTAGATGCTGATGTTTTGGTGAACGTATTATTCTTCTTGTTTCAACTCCTACATATTTATTTATAATAATGTGATCTAATGGATGAGTCATTTGTAATTGTTTGTTGGGTGTCTTTAGAGGTACTTGGATGTCATGTTGTTCTTGCTCTACTTCCAACTTCTCTTCTTCTTCATCTACTTCTTCTTCTTTCAAATCTTCTTAGTAATCCTGTACCACTGAATCTTTTCTATTTTATTTTATCTTTCAATCATCCGTCTCATCATCCGTCACATTGATGCTTTCCAGTATTCTACTAAGTCTCATATTGAAACATTTGTATGCTTTCCTTCTGCTTGAGTACCCAACTAGTATGCCTTTATCGAATCGAGAATAAAATTTTCCAAATCTTCCATCTTCTCTTTTGATGTAACATTTTCTTCTGAAAATTATAAAGTGCTTTACATTTTATGGTCTTCATTTCCATAGTTCGTATGGAGTCTTATCATTGTTATTTATGAGCATCCATCTATTCTGAATGTGAACTGTTGTATGCACTTCTTGTACCCAAAAGACATCTTTCAACTTGGAATCCATTAACATGGTTCTGGCCATTTCCTGTACTATTATGTTCTTCCTTTCAACAACTCCATTTTGTTGAGGTGTCATGGCTACTAAGAATTGCCTCTTTATCCCATGCTCGCTGCAGAATTCCATGAATTCCTTTGATGTAAATTCTCCTCCATTGTTTGATCTCAAACACTTGATTTCCAACTCTCTCTCAGTTTCAACCATCTCTATGTATGTCTTAAATAATTTGAATGCCTCTGACTTCTTGTTTAGAAATAAAACTATAGTCATTCTTGTGTAGTCATCAACTAGTAGCATGCAGTAATGTTCACCTTTCAATCCTTTGTTCTTGTCAGTCCAACTAGATCAATATGTACAATTTATAGTGGTTTTGTTGTGGAATATTACTTTGACTTGAACTTTGTCTTGGTCTGTTTTCCCTATAGACAATGCTTGCATATAATGTTTGTTGGCTTCAAGACCTTGGGCATTTCTCTTACTACTTCCTTTTTGTTGACTTTGACAAGATTATCAAAATTTATGTGAGCTATTCTTCTATACCAAAGCCAACTTTCATCGTCCTTTCCTAGGCAACATCATTCCTTTCATATTTCATTTATGAAATATATGTTGCTTGGAGTCCTTACAACTGTAGCTACCAACTTGCCTGGTTCTGATTTTCTTATATTGCACTTCTTTGAATCAAACACAAGCCTGTGTCCCTGATCACACATTTGGATTATACTTAGCAGATTGTGTTTCATGTCTTAGACTAATAAAACATTTTCTGCAATGGCATTCTTACTTCCGAGCTTGAATGTGCCCTTTCCAATAATCCTGGTTGAGTTGTCATTCCCAAATGAAACTGATCCATCTCTTTCCTTTTTCAATGTCAGAAACCTATATTTATCACCTATCATATGCTTTGAGCATCCACTGTCAACATACCATTCACGTTTCTTGTGTTGAGCTTGTAGAGCAAGATTTCATTCTTCAATGTTGAATTGATCCTTCTTTATTATCCATATTCTTTGCGGTTCTTTGTTACGACTGTTGATATTATTCTTTGGTTCCCTTGGAGAAACAATGAGTCTGCAATCTATAGCTATAAGTCCAAATTTTTTGCACTTGTAGCATTCTACCTCATCACTTAATGATCCAAATATGTTGTAGCTTCTACTATGTTCTTCATGAGATATTCTTGGATAACTATTTCTTGTATAGATCTCATTGTTGCTTCTATTCTTAGTATTGGCTCTACAATTCACAACTTTGTGCCCAAAATTATAACATGAATAACATGAACTAAGAAAAATAGTTTGATACTTGGGAGTGAAAGATATTCAGAATGGTGTCGCTCTTCTGAATCCTTCTTCTTCTTGAGGTATTTCTATAGCTAGCTGTTGGTGATATTGACTTCCAAATCTTCTAGGTGGTGCAATGTTTCTGTAATCTTCCCCTTGAGTTTTCCTATCTTCTTATTTTGAAGGACCTTTGGAAACTTCTGCATAGCTTCTTGGTTCTACTTCTTGTACTGTCATTTTGGAGCTTGAACCTTTCTCTATCTGTGTCTGATTGTATCCCAATCTAGATCTGTCATAGTAAGGTATTTTATTGTTAATGATATTATCCAATATCCCGGTGTTGTTTTGTTTCATGTCCTTCTTTTGAAGATATTTTCTTAGAGTGACTATCTCAACTTCCAATCCTTCAATGGTATTGTCTATTTCTTCTAAATTCCCTCTATGTGCTTCTCTAATCCTCTTGTCTTCTTCTTCCTGGAGTATCATCTTCATGATTGTTTTCTCGACTTATTTGGAGTTATGAGATTCTTCTTTCTTTGTTAGTTCTTCTTGGAGTGACTTGTTTTTCTTCTTTTCTCTTTTGATAAATTCTATGGCACTAAAAAATTATTCTCTGTAATCAACTTCTGCCTCTTCATATTCTTCTTTGGATATTTCTTCATCGTTGTCTTCTATTGCCATGAATAGTACCCTTTCTATATCACTATCGCTCTTTTCATCTTCGTCCGATGAGGAAATGTCTTCCATGGTGCAGGGGATTTTCTTGAAAAACTTGTTTTTATTTCTTCTACCCTTTTGAATTTGCTTTTTCTTTTTAGGGTCATCTTGTTCTTCATTTATTTTCTTTTTCTTATAAGGACATTTATTAGAAAAATGACCAACACCATCACAATTAAAACAAAGCAATGGAATCTTACCTTTGTATTTTCTGGATCATGGTTTCAACCTTATGATGAAGCTAGCCACTTCTTCATATTCTTTTGAATCATCACTACAACTAAAATATGACTTTTCCTTATGTTTATATTTCTTCTTTATCTTGTTTGATGCCTTGAATGCTTCTTCCTTCATGAATGGATTTTCTTGATCTGTCCTCATCTAGTATGCTGTGAGTATCCCATGCAGCCCATCCATGCTCAAGGTGTATAGATATACTCTCTCTTCCAGGGTTGAAATATTTGGATCATATCTCATAGATAGAGACCTCAATACCTTTTGAATAGTGACTATTTCCTTCATTTCTTCTCCCAAGCCCTTAATGGAATTGACTATCTCATCAACTTGTAGAAAGTAGGAGACAATGTTTTCATATTCCTTCATCTTCAATTGTTCAAACTTGACTCTAAATGTTTGAATTTCGGCTCCTTTAACTTTGGCATATCCTTTGTAGATATTCTTCAGTTTATCCCAAATTTCTTTTGCAGATTCACAGTGCACAACCTTGGTGTATACCGATTCAGTCAAACCATTCAGGATGACATTTTTAGCTCTAGAATCATTGTCTTCAAGTTTATTTCCATCCTTGTATGTCGAGGGAGTGGCTGGTGCTTTGTATTCATCTGCTACTGCTCGCCAAACATCGAATCCTTGTTCCTGTTCATTTTTTTTCATTCTTCTACTCCATAAGTCATAGTTCTGACCATCAAACTGTGGTACCCCAATCCTAGCATAATCCATGATCTTCTTCCAGTGGTTAGAATACCTTCTGAAGGACCTACTTTGATACCAATTGTTGGATTACTAGGAGGGGGTGAATCAATAATGATCAATTATAGTAGTTTTAACCACAATTTATTCTTCAAAAATATTCAACAGTTTATCATTAGCATTCAATACATCATCAACAGTATAATCATAAACAACATCACATCACAATAGATACACAATATGCCAGTATTTACATGGAAACCCAAATGGGAGAAAACCACATAATGTTTTTCTTTTATATTTTTCAAAAGAAAACATTCATTGGAAGCACCAATTTCCGATTCTCTAGCTACAACTGGAAGGAGGTTCCAACCCCCTATTCTCAGGCTCCAATATGAAGGAATATACAACTCCTTGATTCTCTAGCTCCAACCCCCTAGGTTCTCTGGCTACAACCAGAAGGTGGTTGCAACCACCTTTCCTTGCCTCGTCCAACCACCCTGTAATATAAATGTAGACCAATTGTCGCTATCACAAACTCTGCCACTATCATTTCCACTATCATTGTCACTGTCACTGTCTCTGTCACTGCCACTATCACTCTGTCTCTGTCACTATCACATCAAACTATATCTAATCATCAACTAACTAAACCTATACGATACCATGCAACATGTGTATACCATGTTGGAAAACTGAGAGTGGGGGGGGTGAATCAGTTGTTACCGTGCTTAAACAATTATGCTTCTTTTAAACTCTTTGCTGAGACACTAAATGATGATCACAATAATGCAGGGAAATAAACAATGGCACATTTAGCATTAGTCACTTATATGGGAAACACAAAGACAAATATTTCCTAAGGAAACCCATACAGGGTAAAAACCTCTTTTTCTTTATATGATAAGTAATGGTTACAATCTTTACATTATCATACATATGAGCACCAACTCATAATGAGGCTACAACCTTAGTTTAGCAAGCTGCAACTTGCTGAGAGCACCAACTCTCTGTTTTCTCTAGCACCCACTAGAAGGAAGCACCAACTCCCTGGTTTTTCTAGCACCAACTAGAAGGAAGCACCAACTCCCTAGTTTCTCTAGCACCAACTAGAAGGAGGCACCAACTCCCTGTGTTCAAGCACCCACTTGAACCTCTGAGGACAACAGTCCTCCCTAGCACCTCCCAACCACCCTGAAATATAAATTTTGCTTCTGAAACTTATTACAGTGATATAATGTTCAACAATGGCTTACTCGACTTATCACTGTTCTGCTGCATTTCGTTGCTCTGTCTGCCTCATTGCCTTTCTGCTCACATCACCTGCGCAGTCTGGTCTTATGCTTTTTATGCTCTGTGTGCCATCTCCATTCTCTGCATAGTTCCTCTTCTGTTTTATTCAGCTGCTGCACTCTCCTCCTTCTTCACACCTGAATCACCTTTACCAACAACACTCACAACTACCTCCAACAGCAACAACAACCACATCTCTTTTCTGTACCGTGTATTTATAGCTTCTGTGCACCTTGTGCATGCAGTGTTCGCAATGCCTCTGCATGCTAACTCTGCATCGTTATCCTCCACCTCTCGAGTGCTCTGTCTGATTATCATCGTGACTCTTCAGCTTCTTTGGTGGTTCACCCCGCATGTCTAGCATCACCGCATGTTATACTGAGATTCCTCAGTCTCTCTGGCAGTTTAAGACTCTTCGTCTTCTCTGAGACAGTCGAAATATTGATCTTCATCGACCCTTATCAACGGTTCATGATCTTGGTGAATCAACGGTCCTGATCTCATCGTGATCTCGCATCTCGCTGTTCCTTCATTGGAGATTTTCGTTACTTCAAGTCGCGATAGGCGAGACTTCGATATGGAGCTTAGATCAACGGTCCACGTCTTTTGATGTATTGACGGTCAGGATTATTTTGTGATCTCGTATCTCACTGATCCTAAGATGAATATTTTCGTCACTCCAAGTCGCGATAGGCGAGACTCCGAGATGGAGCTTTATGGTGCTCTGACCTTTCGCCACGCATACTCTTGATCCAATGGTACTTGATTAACTCACGACCTCGCATCTCATGAATCCTTTGACTTTCCAGTCAGCGACATGACGATCTTTCGCCACGTGTCCTCTTGATCCAATGGTCCACGATTAATTAGCTATCTCGCATCTCGTGAATCTGGAGATGACTCATCTCGACTCTCCAAGTCGCGAGTCATGAAACTTCGAGATGAGGCTAGATCAATGGTTCAGATTTAACCTTAATATGACGACTCAGATTACATCGCGATATCGCATATCGCGAAATGGACATTCCTGATGTCAAGTGACTTTGTCATTTCAAAGTCCCGATCCCCGATACTCTGTTGACATCACACATGGTTTGACACGTGTTAAATACTGCCACGTGTCACCTTGATTCGTGACTTACATGTGCCTGAAGTGTTGAATCTGCCTGACACCTGTCATTCCCTGGTTGTGCCACATGTCCCTAGCTGACGTGGTCTGCTATCGTGAGTTGGATTGATGGTCTAGATCACATGTTGATCTGACGGTTCAGGTTCAGTCGAGATTTATTTCATCGCGATTTCGGGGTTTCTGTTGTAATTGTTCATGGGACTCGTGAAAATCTGATTCTCGATTCTCCGATGAAGCCTCCTGTCGAGCTTCTCCCAGTGGCGCCCGATCCCCGCCATGCGTCCTTCCAAATGGATGGTCCTGATCTTCTCGCCACTTCGCCACCTCGTGTCCTCGCGCCTCATGACTTTGAACACCCAATACTTGGGCCTTTATCCTGTGAACCCCCGAGTTCGCGAGATCTCTCCGATCTCTACCACGCGTCCTTCCCAGATGGACGGTCCTGATCTTCTCGCCACTTCGTTGCTTCGCGACCTCGTGCCTCGCAACCTTTAACACCAAATCCTCAGATCTTCCACTCATGAGCTTCCGAGTTCGCTCAGATCTAATGACTGAGATCTATCCTTCTCTTCAGCACGTGCTCTTCTTGTTTTTATTCAGATCTGACGACCCTCATGCTGTCGGAAATTTTGGATGGGATCCAATGATCAGTGACGCTTCTCCTCCAAGTTTACACATCCTTCTTACTTGGAAGAATTTCGACTCTGCACTAATTCCTCCTGAGCTTTCCTACATTGTTCCTGTTTGTCCATCGATGCACATTTTGATCCTGCCATCTTCACTGTTGTACTTGCCATCAATGACAAGCATACGCTATCTGTTAAACATTTGCCAACAATCACCCCCTTTGGCATTGATGGCAACTAAGGCACCCGAATTCCTTTCTCCCCCTTTGACATCAATGTCAAAGAAGAGACATGCTCCCCCTGAGCTATTGCAGTAAATTTAGGAGGCATTAGATAATCAAATAGAACAAAGCTCCCCCTAACAAGATGGACTCTTTTAGGTATGAAACGAAATGACACCCAACTTCTGTCTGAGATATTCAAACAGTGTCTTGGCGAGGGGCTTAGTAAACATGTCTGCAATTTGTTCTGTAGTGGGAATGTAATGGACCTAAACAATCTGATTGGTGACCTACTCTCTCAAAAAATGATATTTTATGGGAATATGTTTTTTCTTGGAGTGGAGGACAGGATTTTTAGACACACTAATGGCACTTGTGTTATCACAATGAATTGGGATCGGTGCAGTATATTTTACCTCTAAGTCTGCAAGTGTTTGAAACATCCATAATACCTGTGTGCAACAGGTAGCAACAACAATGTACTCTGCCTCTGTGGTTGATAGAGAGATGGAACCTTGCTTTTTACTGAGCCAGGCTACTAAGGAGTTACCCAAGAAGAATGATCCTCCACTGGTGCTTTTTCTCTCATCAACACAATTTGCCCAATCTGCATCTGAATAAGCGGTCAACTAAAGACTTTGATTTCTGGGATACCACAAACCTTAAGTCATTGTTTCTTTTAAGTACCTAAATATCCTTTTGATAGCTTGCAAATGACTCTGTTTAGGAGCAGCCTGATATCTTCCTACCATTCCTACAACATGCATTATGTCTGGGCGAGATGCTGTGATGTACAACAGGCTTCCTATCATTGATCGATATGAGCTTTGATCAACATCAGGTGAAT
>ML777674.1:103910-123900 GCA_009831015.1 Picea engelmannii
CCCCCCCCCCCCTCTCAGTTGTCCAACAAGGGATATGTCAAAAGTATAGTTGTTGTTTTGCTAACAGTCTGGTTTTAATTAGAGTAGATTGAGTGATATGATTTATTTTCAGCAATTTGTAGAATTTGTTTCTAATATTTCCTATACACATAGTTAGGGATCAACAAGGCAGATTCATTAGTTCATCCAAAAACCCTTGTAAAAATAACAATGCATAACACTCTCAAGAGGGAAATGATCACAATCAATCAAATTATTTGTCACATACAACAAGTGTTCTTTCCAAAAATAGATCTGGGACCTCCACTCAAGAATAAGAGGCTATACAAGTTTCTATGCAAACACAAGTTCCATATTCAGAAGATCTAATCAGTGAATAATACCACTCCAGGGAGTTTGTCTTTCCTAAAGCACCTTCAAAATTAGAAAATAACCCTCAGAGGGAGATGGCACATGAAATTTTCAATGAAGAGACCTATTCCTTTATATTTCCAATTATAGGATCAAATGAAGATACCAAAATGAAGAATATCCCTCATTCAACCTTGCCAATTTTTCATGGTATATCCAAATAAGATCCTGACACCTTCCTCTTTGAATTCAATGTGCTTTGAAAAAGTTATGATTACGTGTTGGATTCCCAGAAATTGAAACTTTTCCCTACCATACTCAAGAATTCTACACTACGTTGGTTCATGGGCCTTGGTAGGGACAACATACACACATGGGACTAGATGACACATAAATTTTTGGAAAAGTACCAATATTGTTTTAAAGACAAAGAAAGGAGGGAGGAAGTTTTTAGAATGACACAACATGAATATGAGAGCCTTGGTGGGTTATGTCAAAATATTCAACTATAATTTGTAGAGGGAAAGGAAAGGAGATTTGGCTATCGAGACACGACATGTCATATTCTTGAGAGGAATTCGAGATGATGACATTGAACTTCTCAACCTTATTGCTAGGGGAGATATCTCCCAACAATATTATGATGTTATCTTGGAACTTTGTTTCATATTCCAGAGGTACTTAAAAAATGGGAAAAGGAATAAGAGATATATTCAAAAGGACTGGAAATACTATTGGAGGCAGAGTTATAAAAGAATAAATTGGGAATATGTTATAGGATTTAAAGACTGGTATACTTAGTTCCTTGAGATTCCATTTGGACACACTGCAAATGCAGAAGAAGAGGGAAGAAGAAGAGCTAGATTTGGCTATATTTTTGACATAATTCATAAAGAAACACCCACGGAGTGAATTTCCATTGGACCAAATTGAGGTTTTTGGAATATGTAGTGAAGACCATTCTACTACCAGTTGTCCATCCCTACCAGGATTTAAAGTTTTCTACCATAAAGCTGGGGAACTAAAGCCACTATGCTTTATTTCTTAGAAACGACCATGGAAACCCATACCTCAAGGTATAGTTTAATACCAGTCTCAATATTTTAATTCATATTGCATTAACCCTTCCATGTAGTATACTTCTCAACCATGGTGTCTTCCTGCACAACCATGGGTGCCTCCTCCTACTCCAAGATAGTTATGGAAACATGGGTGGAGGAATCCCACTTAAAGAGGCCCTCAATAGGGAATAACACAACCAACCATGTAACTTCTCCCCCCTCCATAGAAACATGCATCCACATCAGCCCCTCATCGACTACAATGACCTAAAAAACCTATCCCTAACCCTGATAAATAAAGGCCATCTCAACCAACAAAAGATTCCAGACTTGGCACCTACCCTACCTTTTCCATCTCTTCCCTAGATTTCCATGATATCCATCTTCAATTTGGGAAGACATTTACCAAATACCAAACTCCTGTTCACATTGAATATTTGAATGAGGATGTATGGAATGAAGAACCATAACAATCTCATGAAACTTTGAAATTCAATCATGCCCACCTTGAACTCCAAAACCCACCCTATCCAAAAATGTTAAACCAAGAGAAACTTGTTATTCATCCTGAGTTTGACTTCTTGGGAAATCTCAAGAATGTGTGTTAAAATACCACTGTTCCAGGCCATTAAATATGTACCTATCTATGCGAAAGTGGTATGGGAACTTTTTTTAAGGAAACCTAGTAGAAAAAGGTGTTAGAAAAACAGGATCATAGAGAAATAAAATAAAACAAATGTGGAAATAAAACACAAAAGATACACAATACAACAAAGACACAAATATACATGGTTCACCTAGTGTGCGCTATGTCCACCAGAGAAATTTCCAGGTCCGTCCTTTTTATTATTATCCAACAAATGAAGGGATACAACCTACAACAAATTAGATATAACTTCCTCTTCTTTCTCTCATAGTCTCCTATTTCAGAATACAATATTTGCCATAATGCATAGCCACAATACATTTCCCTCATAATAGAGGGTTTCCTTCTAGGGAAAAAAACCCTAACATAATTTCTATCATTAGATATGCGACCTTATAATGAACGGTGTAGATTGACAATGAAGTTACAATATACATCTACAAGGTAATTTTTCCTTCGAGGGCTTCGCCCTTGAACCCCCCCAGACCCCGCAGTGGGGGTAACCCCCCTTGCACTCCCCCGTGTGCAAGAGTGTACATACTTTTGGGGTGTAAAGTCTTCATGGGGTATAAACTCGGCTGAAAATAAAATACCTTTGAATCAGGAAGATAATGAGGCTCCACAACCAACAATATCCCACTTGGAGACTGATCTCAACAACTCCACCGCCGCTCTATATGTTGGACTCTGAACCTTCTTGGACCTAGAAAATTTCTCATCTTCATATTCATTCTTGAATACCAACTGAAACTAAGAAGGAACTCAGTTTCTCCCTGGTTACTCCCTTTGTTAACATGTCTGAAGGATTCTGGCTAGTGTGTATTTTTTCCAACTTCAAATGTCCATCTTCCAAGGCAGATCATATGAAGTGGTACCTCAACTATATATGCTTAGTCTTTGAATGGATGAATGGCACTCTCACTGTCATAGTACAACCTACTATTCTCCTGCTTCTTTCCCAATTCCTCCATAAACATCTATAACCAAATCATCTCTTTACTAGCCTCTATAGCAACAACATACTCTGCCTCTGTTGTTGAAAGTGAAACAACCTTTTGCAGTTTCGAAATCCAACTTACTGTTGTTCCACCTATAGTAAAAACATACCCTGTGGTGCTCCTCCTGCTGTCTTTATTACCTACCATATCTGAATCAACATATCCTTGTAGAAAAGTCTCTGAACCTCCAAAACATAATGCATGAGTAGTAGTACCTCTCAAATACCTGAGAATCCACTTTATTGCCTCCCAATGTTCTTTACATGGATTGTTCATATACCTTCTCACAACTCCCACTGCATGTGCAATATCTGGTCTTGTGCAAACCATTGCATACATCAAGCTGCCAACTGCTGATGAACAAGGGACCATAGACATGTATTCTATCTGCTCCCATGTCTTGGGACACATTTCCTTAGTTAATTTGAAATGGTTGGCTAAAGGTGTACTAACTGGTTTTACATTTTTCATTCTAAACCTCTCCAACACCTTCTCTATGTACTCACCCTAAGACAATGCCAATTTGCAATTTTTCCTATCTCTTGTTATTCTCGTACCAAGGATTTTATTTGCAGCACCCAAATCCTTCATCGTAAATGAATTAGCTAATTTATTCTTGATCACATTTATATCTTGTATATTAGACCCTGCAACAAGCATGTCATCTACATACAATATCAAGATAATATAACTTCCATTTTCTAGCTTTTTGAAATAAACACAGTGACCAGAATGACATCTACTATAACCTTGTTCTGTCATAAACCTGTCAAACTTCAAATACCACTGCCTTGGAGCTTGATTTAGGCCATACAAGCTCTTCTTCAACTTGCATACCAAATTCTTCTTCCCTTTGACCCCATACCCCTATGGCTGCTGCATATAAATCTCTTCCTCCAAATCCCCATGGAGAAAAGTTGTTTTAACATCTAATTGTTCAAGATGCAAATCTTCTACTACCACAAGACTTAAAATAGTCCTAATTGAATTCATTTTAACAATGGGGGAAAATATTTCATCAAAATCTATACCTTTCTTTTGTGCAAACCCCTTTACAACAAGTCTAGCTTTGTACCGCTTTATTCCTCCATCTTCTTCCTTCAACCTGTAAACCCATTTATTCTGCAATGCTCTTTTTCCTCTAGGAAACTGAACCAAGTCCCAACTATGGTTATTTACCAAGGAATCCATTTCCTCTTTCATGCCTTGCTCCCACTTCTTTTTGGTGTCTACCTGCATTGCCTCTTCATAACATTCTGGTTCAGCAGAATCAGTCAAAAATAAATAATACAATGAAGGAGAGTATCATTCAGGGGGTATACTTAACCTGGTATATTTTCTAACAACACTTGTAGGTGTTTGAGGTACCTGCTGCTCCTGTTGTACATTTTGATTTTCTAGTTCCTTTGGAATTTCTTTTTCACTGATCTCATCAAGCACTGTGTATTCTTGTTTTTCTTTTTCCTGTTTCTTTCCCTACAACTGATCTTCACACATGACCTTCTCATTGAATATGACATCTCTACTCCGAATGATTTTGTTATTTTCATAATCCCATAAGTAATAACCAAAATCATTAACACTGTATCCAATAAAGGTACACTTCTTGGATTTTGCCTCAATACTTGTTCTATTTTCTTTATCAATATGGGAAAATGCTTCACAACCAAAAGTTAAAAAAAAAGAATAGTTTACCTTTTTTCCTGTCCATTCCTCCTCTAAAATTATACCATCCAAAGATCTTGAAGGTACTATGTTTATTAATTAAACAACAATATCTACAACATCTTCCCAGAATTATAAGGGCAAACCAACATGCAATCTCATACTCCTTGCGTGCTCCATGATTGTCCTGTTCATCCTTTCTGACACACCATTTTCTTGTGGTGTTCTTGGAACTGCCTTCTCTCTACGAATCCCATGGTATGAACAATAATCATCAAACTCCTTGCTACAATATTCACCTCCATTATCTGATCTGAGACACTTCAAAAGTTTTCCTGTCTCATTCTCAACCAAAGCTTTCCATTTCTTAAAAGTATCAAAAAAATCATATTTTTGTTGAATGCAATAAACCCAAGTTTTTCTAGTTGCATCATCAATAAAAGTAACATAATAATGAGAGCCACCAAGAGATGATACTTGAGCTGGTCCCCTTACATATGTATGCACAAGCTCTAACCTTTCATTCTTATTTTCTTTTCCAACTCTGAGAAATATGACTCTCTTATGTTTTCCATAAACATAATGCTTATAGAAGTCCAAATCAATTTGTTTAAGATCTGGAAAAAATTTTATTTTGTGAAGTATCTGCATTCCCTTCTCACTCATGTGTCCCAGCCTATGATGCCATAGTGTTGTATCCACTCCTGTATAAGCTAAAGATATAGAAGAGTCAGTATTACCAGTACATAAATACAATGTACCTACCTTCTCTCCTTTTTATATCACTAATGATCCTTTGATGACCTTCCATGTCTTATCTGTAAATATGGATATACAACCTTCACTTTCCAACTGCCCTGTTGAAATTATATTTTTCCTTAAATCTGGAACATGTCTTACCTCTTTCAAAAACCATTGGTTTACATTGTGTTTCTTTATTTTTACCTTTCCGATTCCAACAATTTTTCATGGTGCATCATCACCCAAATGAACATGTCCAAAATCACCTTGAACATAATCTAGAAAATGTTTCCTATGGGGTGTGGCATGAAATGAAGCCCCTGAATCTACTACCCAAGACTCGAAAATATTATATGCAGAAAGAATCAAAGCATCTTGTAACAAATCACCTATTACATTTGCTTCCCGATTTCTCTCCTGCTGTCCATCTCTTTGTTTCTTTGGAGCTCTGCAGTCTTTCTTCAGATGTCCTTTCTTCCCAAAATTCCAACACTCTATCTTTCCAAGTCTATATTTGGATCTTCCCTTCCTATAATTCCTGTGGTTCCCTGGGCCCTTTCCTCTATCCTTTTGTATTCCCCTATTCTCCATGTTCAACGCATTACTTGATGTCTCACCTGTGCTTTTCCATCGCATTTCCTCACTAAGGATAACACCAACAAAATCATCAAATTTTAAAGTATTTGAACCAGAGATAGAGTTACTTATAGCCATGACCAAGCCATTCCAACTTTTGGAAATGAGCACAATATTAGAAGAGACCTAACCTCATCATCAAATTCCACTTTTACAGAACTTAGTTGATTAGTAACCGTATTAAATTCATTTAAATGATGTGCAACAGACCCACCTTCTAACATATTCATATTAAATAATATCTTCATTAAAATACCTTATTGGACGCCGAGGGTTTTTCATACAATTTATCCAATGCATCCATCAAAGCCTTCATTGTATTTTATTTCGAAATATTGAAAGCCATCGACGCTGCCAGGCTCAACCGTATCGTTCCTAGAGCCTTTCTATCAAGAATCTCCCATTCTTCGTCCTTCATGGCCATCGACTTCTTTGCTACTCCGCCCAATTGTATAAATATATCCTTATGACATAAATAATATTCCATCTGCATCTTCCATAATTGGTAGTTTTGTCCGTTAAATTTCTCGACCCTAAATTTTCCATCTTCCGCCATTGCTCCCACTCGAACCAGGAACCCTCCTTTCCTGCGAGTTACCTTTCCCTCTAATACCAGTTGTTAGAAAAATAGGATCCCAGAGAAATAAAATAAAACAAATGAGGAAATAAAACACAGAAGATACATAATACAATAGAGACACATATATACTTGGTTCACCTAGTGTGGGATACGCCCACTGGAGAAATTGCCAGGTCCTTCCTTTTTATTATTATCCAGCAAATGAAGGGATACAAACCACAAAAAACCAGCTCTAACTTCCTCTTCTTTCTCTCACAATCTCTTATCTCAGAATACAATATTCACCATAATGCATAGCCGCAATACATTTCCCTCATAACATAGGGTTGCCTTCTAGGGAAAAAAAACGTAACATAATTTCTATCGTTAGATCTGCGACCTTATAATGAACGATCCATATTTACAATGAAGTTACAATATACATTTAAAAGGAAATTTTTCCTTCGGGGGCTTCACCCCTGAACCTCCCAGCCAGGGAGATAGCCACCCCAGACCCCACAGAGGGGGTAACCCCCCCATGCACTCCCCCACGTGGAAGAGTGTACATACTTCTGGGGTGTAAAGTCTTCATGGGGTATAAACACTAAAAATAAAAGACCTATGAATCAGGAAGATAATCAGGCTCCACAACTAAAAAAAGGAAGGATCCCCAAAATTTCCATGTTATGGGTAAATTGTTAGACTTAATTATGGGGGGATTCCTTGTGACCAAATACTTTGACCTTGGTAGCATGGTAGTTAATGTGCATATTAATAATAAACTCATCACCAACACATTAATTGACCTTAGTGATGCCATTAATGTTATGATGCGTGAGACCATGAAATCCTTAGGAGTTGTCTCAGGGAAACCCCAACTGTACTCCAACTTGTTGACATATCAACTATCAAACCAGAGGGAATCCTGAAAGATGTAATGATCTATGTATATTCGTGGGAATATCCCACCTACTTTATGATTCTACAACCCAAAACCTCTTTGGGGGGGTATCCTTTAATCCTTGGAAGGACCTGGCTAGCTATTGTTGATACTTACATTAGTTTTAGGTCGGGAAACATGAACATTTACAACGATACCTCTACAAAAAACTTAAACTTGTATCCTCCCACCAAACCCAACATAGATTTTGAAACACCACTTTGGGTCGATGAAGAAGACAATGATGAAGAATAAGAAGCTCATCAAGTCCTCTCTACAGATCAATACTTATTTATCAGAGATAAAACAAAGGACAATGAAATCAATGATTTCATAGACTCTTCTTCTTTTGCAACCAACTCACATATTCTTGATCATGTTATGCATCTATAAACATAGGATTCTCTTGCCTCAACAAGAATCTCACCTTTAGAACATGAGTCCTCAGTTGAAAAATACCAAGGGTCCACCAAAGAAACCATAGAAATTAGCCCTAGGAAAACCTTGAACATCAATTGAGGATTGACTAGACAAAAAAAAGAGCGAATGGTTAAAGTAATACAAAATAACAACGATGCATTCGCCTAGGACTACTCTTACATGAAGGGAATCCATTCTAACTTGTGCACACACACCATATATACATTCAAGAAGGATCAAGACCCATTCGCCGTCCCCAACACATGATGAATTCAACACTAAGGGACATAGTTAAATAAGAGATATAGAAATTGCGAATCCAACTTTATCTATCCAATTTCTTTCAGTCAATGGGTCCCCCCTCTCATCATTGTACCAAAGAAGAATGGTAAATGGAGGATTTGTGTGGAATATAAAGAAATAAAAAAAGAAACACACAAGGACCATTTCCCACTTCCATTCATTGCCCAGGTCCTGGATACATTAGCATGGAAAAAATACTTCTCTTTAGTTGATGGATTCAGTGGGTATAACCAAATCCAGATCATTCCTGAAGATCAATACAAAACAACATTCACCTGTCCATGGGGGAAATTTTCCTATTGTGCTCTACCATTCAGGTTATGTAATTCTCTCGCCATCTTTCAAAGAGTTTTAATTGATATATTCTCTGATTTAATTCATGATTGTGTGGAGATCTATATGGATGAATTCATGACATATGACAATGAATTTGATGAGGCATCGAAAGATTTAGAGAAAACATTAATAATTTGTAAGGAATCGAACTTTTCCATCAACAATGAGAAATGTGCAATGATGTTAACTGATCACATCATATTGGGGCACTACATCTCAGCTAAAGTTATCCAAGTGGATCTAGAAAAAATCAAGGTAATATTAAACTTCTCGACTCCACATTCCAATAAATAGGTACGTAGTTTCTTAGGATATGATGGTTACCATCGTCATTTTATTGAAAATTTCTCATGAATTACTCGTCCATTGTTTACTTTTCTTAACACAAATTTCGAGTTGTTGTAGACGGAAAGCTGCCAGCATGCACTTGAAGAAATGAAATCTAAGGTGTTTGAGAATCCTATATTGATGGGTCCCCATTGGTCCCTTCCATTTCATATCTCTATGAATGTATCAGACACAACCATTGGAGTTATTTTAGGGAAACTAGAAGGAAATGATCCATACACATTCTATTACATCAACACAAATCTCTCACCCGCATAAATAAATTATATAGTAACAAAAACATATTTTCTTGTGGTAATACATGCAACTAATAATTTTAGGCATTACATAATAGGATATCCAATAATATTGCACACTGACCATGCTACCATACAATATTTAATGAACATACCTTTCACTAATAGTTGGGTAACTAGGTGGTTATTGTTACTATAGGAATATGATATAACCATCTTGAATAAATCAAGGAAGGACAATGTAGTGGCTAATTTTCTTTCAAGACTTACATCTAATGAGAACAAGCCACCTGTAGAAGATTCTTTCCCCGATGAGCATCTATTTGCAGTTTCTACGAAATCTCCTTGGTTTGCAGATATCTCTAATTACTTGGATGTAGGTATAATTCCACATCATTTATCTCCAAAGGAGAGGCATAATATCATCAAACAAAGTTGGATATTCTCATAGATCGATGATTGTCTCTTCTACACATGATTAGATATCATCATCGGGAGATGTGTATGAGAAGACAAGATCTACGAGATATTGAAAGCTTTCCATGATGGTCCATATGGGGGACACTTTGCAGACAAGGGGATTGGGTACAAGGTACTTCATCAAGGGTATTATTGGCCCACTATATTCAAGGATGCCAAATAATGTGTAAAAAGGTGTGATGGTTCCCAACGCATGGGAATACCATTGTAATTAGATGAGATTCTATTACAACCACAATTGGTATTGGAACCCTTTGATAAATGGGCCTTGGATTTTGTAGGGCCAATCAATCCTCCTTCCCACCATAACTCCTACATCCTATTATGCATAGATTATGTCACAAAATTGATGGAATCCAAGGCACTCCCAACCGCGAAAAAACAAGCAATAATGGGATTTTTTCATGAAGAAATATTCACCACATTCAAGATACCTCATAAAATATTTACTGACAAATGTAATCAATTCACTTCAAGACTCATTAAATACTTGATGTGAATATACAAGATCAAACACATGGTTACTACACCATATCACCCATAGGCCAATGGACATGTAGAAGGGACAAACAAAATTCTTGAGGCCATCGTCACCAAGAATTTTAGACTACACCTTAAGGACTGGGTTGATAGACTCCTTGAAGCTCTATGGGCCTACCAAACAATATGGAGGACTACTACTGGATGCACCCGATATGAATTAGTTTAAGGAAAGAGAGTAATATTTCTGATTGAAATAGAGATCCGAACACTTAGAACAATTGTATGACTTGGGATGGAATTAATTGAAGCTCAGAAGTAGAGACTCCTCTAGATCAATGAACATGACGAAATTCACTAGGATGCCTTGCACCACACATCAGTAATACACCATCAAAGATCTCAGTGACATGACAAGTTCATTGAAAAGAATAAATTCAAAGTTGGAGACTAGGCCTTGTTATTTGACTCCAAATTCAAGGATTTCAAAGGAAAGTTCCACAATCAATTCCTCGGGCCTTATGAGATTGATACTACATATGAAAACTGGGCCATCAAACTTCACACCATTGATGAAGAGAGAACACCTCTAATGGAAAATGGACAAGGATTCGATTATATCATAGACACCTATGCAAAGAAGCCTTTTTGAAAATGATAACTAGTGGATGGCCCAACAATGATCTGGAGATTGTTAACAAGGGGGAGCCCCTGATGAATGATTCATTCCTTCTTAAGAAAAAAAAAACATGTATGAAAACCCTTAGGGGCATACATGGGGGCATGTTTTATGAAAATCATCCCATGTTGGCACATGCCATGCTTAAATAAAAGAGAGAGAAGGGAACTTCACGGTTTCATGATTGTTATGTCAAGATGGTTTTTATCATAAGTTTTTAATAATAAAGTCTTTTCCAAGATATGTAGAGGAGAAGAATGTTTCAACTCCATTTTGCATCCCTGGTGCTGTAACTTTTGAATGATGTAACTCTTCCTTGGTGTTGCAACTCTGAATTGCTTTTTCTGCAAATTTGGAATGCTCTAACTCTTCCCTGGTGCTACAACTATGGAATACTATTGCTGTAACTATGAAATGTTGCAACTATGAATACCGACACTGCAAATCCACTGCTAAAGTACCAACAATCGATTTGGGAAAAAATGATTCATGATGAGATACCATATCAAGCTACAGTTATGGAACACTGTTGCTGCAACTCTGGAACGTTGCTGCAATTTTGAAAATTGTTGCAACTCAGGAGCACTGTTGCTGCAATTCTAGATCATTGTTGCTACAAGTATGGAGCACTTTTGCTGCAAATTTGGAACATTTTTGCAAATCTGAACATTGTTGCAAATATGAACATTGTTTCAAATTGGGAGGACTATTGCTACTACTTTGACCGTTTCTGCAACTATCGATGCTGACGAGGATCCTAACTGTCCCATGGGGCTGATAAGACAATGCGATAAAGGCATGATCCATCACAAACATACATGGTAAGTCAAAAGGTACGTCTCCTGAACTTGTGTAATGAATAGGCATTGATTGGCATTTCATGACTTGATTGTATTGCTCACCACCCTGTCACACACTCATAATCACCCAATTCATGACATAATTATGCCATCACACTATCATACCCTTCCATATTTTTGAAATCTCCACCCCTTGGACCATTCATTCCATGTTGCAGCCGTAGTTTGCTTGAGATTTGAGTAGGAAGAATGGGGGGTTCACTAAACCACAATGAACCTACAAAGATGCTATTTTTGGAGGCATATGAGTATATTAGAGAAATTGTTTAGCAGGAAGGTTGGATGGAATACTTAAATATGATACGAGGGTATGAAAAAAATGTGGCACTCAAATTTTCCATCAATTTCAAATAAATTATGACCGAATTGGAAGGAAAAATTGTGCAGGTGAAAGAGGAGGTGATAACAGAGGTGATTGGGATTCCTCATATAGGGGACTGCTGGTATTGTCGATGAATGTTGAATCTTGAAATCCTCAAGCAATTCCTTGAGCCAGGAGAAGCCCTTATCAAGAAAGGAATGGGATTTGACAGGACCTCATTACCGAGTCCATGTAAAGATGTTTCCATGGTAGTGCAATGGTACATCACCCGTAAGGGCCGCTACAGGGACATACATTTTCAACATGTTCATCTACTAGACCACCTGTGACATGGCATGTTGGCTAACACACCATTTTACCTCTGTAGGACATTGCAAACCATGGCCGCACATGTAAAAAAATATGTCTAACCTAGGGAATCCCTCTCATATCATAGGCTCATAAAACTTTTGGTTGAGCACACACTGCACAAGGTGGGAAGGACATGGAGCGAGGTGGCGAGAACATCGACAACAACTGTAACCCCACCTAAAAGAGCCATAGTTGCTACAAATCCACCACGAGACAATGATGTTGCAACTCCAAAGGCTAAGGTTGCTACAACTCTAGAGGCCATGGCTGGTGCAAATCTATAGGTCATAGCTACTGGAGCTCTAGAGTCTGAGAATGCCACAACTCACAGAATTGAAGCCATTGAAGAAGAAACCCCTGAGGGTTTTGGTGTAACTCCTCAATGAGATGAATGCATCCATGAGAGAGACATAGAGGTAACAGGGAGCACACCCATGACCAAAAGACTAAGGAGGATGAAGAAAATGCCAACATATGCACTGAGAAGTGTCGTAATTTAGTGGTAGAGCCTACCTTTACATGGATTCCCTAGATAGATCCTTGTTGCATTTTGGCGTCCATGTCATCGTTAATGACTTTAGGTTTGAGATTCCTTATTAGTCATGTCATGATTACAATATTGAGCCTCATATGTCTAATGTGTCATCACTCTTGGACTCACCCTTGAGACTCCCAAAAATGAGCATACTTTGTTGACTTTCAAGCTCACTTTGAAATCCGAAAGCAACATCCGATGAGACTACATTTATGATTTTCAATCTTGTCTGGATTAACTGAGAAAATTAACCTCTTGGAGTCTTCTTTAATCCATTTTTAGACTCTCTAAACATGAAAATATTGTTGAATGATCTTGTTGTTCTTCGCGCTTGCCAAACTAAAAATTGAAGGTACGTTTGTCCGGTGGTAGTTTACCCCTTTTTCGGTCCGGATGGTCAATTTTACAAACAAAGGTATACTCTAGGAACTTCGGTTCACTAGAAGAGTATTCTCAGGTATAAGTTTAACCCTTTTTTGGGCCTGAGGGACTAAATTTATGAAAAAGAAACCCCCACGGAGTCCATAGTTAAGCTCTTTTCAGACTCTCTAAAATTGAAAATATCACCGAGTGACCTTGTTCCTTCACACTCATTAAATTGGTCCAGAAGAACAGCCCCCATAGAGTCCATAGTTAAGCTTTTTTCAGACTCCTTAAAATTGAAAATATCGCAGAGTGACCTTGCTCTTTCACACTTGTTAAATTGGTCCAAAAAAACATCTACTAGCGTGAGTTTACCCCTTTTTTTGGCCTTTAGATTAGGGAGGAAAAAGGTACACCTCGGGAGATTTGTCTCGCCGGGAGAGTTTACCTAAGTAAATTTTATACTTTTTCGGGCTAAGGAGACTAAATCTAGAAAAAGACAGTGAGTCCATAGTTAAGATCTTTTCAGACTCCTTAAAATTGAAAATATTGCCGAGTGATCTTGTCTGTGTCACACTCGTTAAAATGGTTTTGAATAGACGTCTTTTCGATGAAAGTTTATCCCTTTTTGAACTGACTAGACTACTTCCAAAAATGGTACCCTAGTGGAGTCTTCTTTTACATTTTTTCAAACTCTCTAAACGTGAAAAAAATACCTAGCTTACCTTATGTGGGCTCGTTAAAATCACATTGAAGGGGGGTTCATCATGTCCTGCTAATCACATTTGTATCTCTGTGTCTTTGGAATAATACCAGCTTCATGTTGCTCTCAACTAAACCTTTGAAGTACGCCTTATACTCAAGCCTTGTAGCACTTTGCCTCTACAACCTGACACCTTGACCCATGGAGGAATTTTCCCTAAGTGTCCTCTTCGTTCACATGTCTCCTTGCTATGAGAATTAGTCTGTTCCTTGCACTTGGAACTAGTATGCTTGCGAAACTCATTCCTCCTTTGTAACGTAGATTTTTTTTTTTTTTTTCAAGCTCTTTAAAAATATTGAAAAAGACAAAAAAAATAAAAATAAAAAAAACCACAAAAAGAGGACGGGAAATATATATTCTTTTTTGGCAGCACAATGAGTCGCCCTTGGAAAAATCACATACTTCTATTTGTTCGTCAATATTTTGGATCTAATATGACCTTAGGAAGTTGTTCTTGCTACATAGAGTTGTGTCCTCCTTTGTTTGGTTATTCTTCCAAACACATGGAGAGTTTGTATTGCCTCCTGCATCGTGAATTTATGTCAATGTCATGCTTCCTGAGTATGATTGTATTTCATGCTCTTGTCCAAGGGAAGTTTCACCCAGCCTAAGTCAGCCTTTCTGTAGTTTGTCTCTTGACCTCATGCCCGACCATCCCAAAAGCCTAATCAAGTCCTTGCTCAAAATCAATGAAGTTATCTGCCTGATCACTGAGATCCTCTTGTCTGTTCCCGATGAGCCGTCGAAGACCGCTGGGTAGTGAAGTAGTACACTCACATTACACTCCTACCAAATTTTTGAATATGTTGAAGTTGTTTCTTGAGCTCTAAAGGCCTCATATCTATCCATCATGCATCATTGGCTTCTTGAAGATGGATACTATACATGTATATCTTTGATTTTGAGATGTAGATACGTTGTGTATTGCTTGCGGGTACACTTTATATAGTTATATGACATGGATATGCAGTGTATTTGATTGGCATACATGATTTATTTCATCCCGAGCATGGGTATGCCTGCCTCAGAGAGACAATTGTTATTTTTGCAAATGGCACCTCTCGAACTCTGGTCCCGGGCTCACTCGCTTCGTACATTGGTGAAGGTTTTGTAATGTAATTCGGCCATTAGATTATCTTCTGAACTCACACATTAGGGGGCATATTTTATAACCCTAAATTTCTCCATACATGCATACCTGGAAATTGGCCCTCTTACTTTCTATTTTTTCCAAGCCATCGTTGAGTTGCTCTTCTTAAAAACTCATTTTTTTAAGATGTACACGCCCTGCACCAATACTTCCTGTGTACACATGCTTGTTTCACCACTACAACCCACGTATGTATGCTATTTGCACCACTATAGCCTGCGTATACTTGCAAAAGTTGCAAGGAATTCGTTGAGATTACATGTTATTGGGTAGTTTCCCAACTAATCCACCACCTATAGCCCATCACCCAACCAAATAACCATCCATTTTCCATATAAAAGGAGTTGTTGGGGTCTCATTGCACATATAGACATAAGAACAATGAAACTCTGCCCTTTTCAAATCCCCTCCTTGCCCCAAGCATTTGCAACCTTATTGTGAGAATTACCTCAGAATTCCTCATTTTCCCCTTTTTCCTCCATAAGAACCCATTCCATTTCCCTAGAAGAAGGTTGAGAGGAGAAAGATACACGAAGGTGCACTTGAAGCTTGGTGAAGAGGATCCCGAACCAGGTTCGAGGAGTAGTAGCTGAGTTTGGTTGCAAGTAATCATTGTATTTTCAATAAAAGAAGTACTTTTCCTGTCCCAGGACATGATGTGTCGAATGTTTGCATTTGTTTTATGTTTTTATTCTAACATCTAGCCCTTATTTATGTTTGAAATGTATGCTTGTAGTTTTATATTTATTTATCTTTGAATGCAGGCCAGCCTTTGGGAGGATTTTTGTAGTCAGTGAAGCTATCAAGCATGAGAGGATCTACATCGGACGCGGAGTAAAGGTACAACTACTGGATCCTTCTCACTTTACTTTTCTTGCATAAGTTTGGGGTAGTTATAGAAGTAGAATAATTTTAAATGGTTATTGATCTTCCTACATTGTAAACCCTAGTGTAGCCATAGGGGGGGTTTTCCCGCTAACAGTTGCAACTCAAAAAAGGAAAACCCATGTTGTTACACAAGAACCAGTAGGGGAGGAACATGACAAAGAAACAATTACGACACAAGATATAATGGGGGATGGTCAAAACTGTACCGAGCCTACACCTGATGAAGAGATAAGGGAAATATACGTTGATGTTACATAATAAGCAACAAGGAAAACCTGAGGAGAGGGACTTGGCACAATTTTGGAGGTCTACTCAGACTAATAAGAAGCTGCAACTTCAGAAGAAAATGATGCCACTACTGCCCCATAGTTGGCCAAAACCAAGAAAGATAAAACAATAAGTACCCCTTTGATTGCATTGTTATATGCATCACTTTTTAGGAAGAATAGGATGCTTGAAAAGAAGAACAAGAAGCTTCATACCTCTCTCAATTTGTTAGGAGATGAATTTAGAAAAGAGAGGAACTTAGATAGGCTAGACTACCTTTCCTAGGAAGTAGGATCCATTGCTTCCAAAATAGCAGAGGACATTCATCCTATTGTCACAGAGGCCAGTCACCCTGTTGACCGCCTATTCAACTAGGGGGTCAACTCCATGTGCCATGAAGATATGCATCATCAGATGCAAATATGTTGAAGACAGTATTGGTTCTACTTGGGCATTTTGTGCCTCCAACACAAAATTTTGTAAACAAAATTTCCGCACCCTTGCATGGGTTAATAATGTAATAAGTCTACATGGATCATAGTTAGGTCAGGTACCTTGGGATGTTTTCATTGGGAGAGTTATTTTCACTGAGGGTTTTTTATCCTTAGGTTTTCAACTGGGCTTTTCAGCCTAGTTGATTTCCCATGAGTTTTTCCCTCTCACTTGCAATAATTCCTCCAAAGTGGTGAACGACATTATAATGGTCTCATCCTTTGGTAGCTATTGTTTAGGAATAATTTAAATGACCATGTTAGACATTGTAGAAAGTTTCACGAAATTTCGTCGAGTCTAGATAGGGTTTTTTTAAAATTAATTAAATTTAATTAATTTTCCTAAGGTTGGAATTTTAATTATTTAATTAATTTAATGTTTTGAGCAATTATTGTAAAAACTGGGTCTTTGGGTTTTTGATAGGGGTATTTGTGCTCAAATAAAATGGAAAGGAACCCCCTACACCCATAGACCAAGTTTCAGCTGAGTCAGACAAGTTTTGCTATGCATTTGTCTGCCCGGAGTGTCGGTCAGTCAAAATAACAATTTTAATTGCTAAGTCAATTTTGTAATTTTTGTAAAAATGAGTTAATGGGTTAGTGTGAAGGTGGAAAAGATAAATAATGAACAAACCTAGACTACCCAACCCACCTTATAACATTCATACACCCCCTAACTCACCCACTCACCTAAACACCCATGCCCCTAGGGGGAAATGCACCCCCCTCACACCCAAAACCTTAGGAAATGTATTTTGATTGATTGTGGGGCCCCTTTCATACCTAGTGCACCCCTCCTAGCCTAACACATCACCATTTGATGGCCCACACACTCCACCTCTCATCCACATCACTCATCCATGTTAAAACCCTAAAGTGGTGTGCCCCCCCCTCATTGAGATTCACTCATTAGCTTAGGATTTAACACTTGGCATCCATCTAAGTGACTTCACCTTGCCTCTTGAACTATAATTAGAGCCCTATTCCTCTCATTCACTCACCATTCTTTGAGCTAACATTATGCTATAGAAATTTCGCCCCATCCTTCCTGCTCTTGCCATCTCACATTCACTCATTTCTCTCTTGAGAGCATTGGAGCAATTTGTTGCTGCAAGGCTCTCCCATTTTGGATCTAATAAGAAAATATTTGGAGGATTTTGAGTAATCTAGAGTATTCATATTTTCTCTTTCATATGAGGTGATATTGTCTTTTTCGCATTGTGTTGGGTTTGGACTAGTTTCATTAGCAAAGTAGTTTGTTTGAGTAGATCATTCAATATTAGTGTTGCTGATCTATATATGTAGGATAGTTGATATTGTGAAGTATTTCATTTTATTAGCTTATTCTATCATGTTATTCTACTCCTATACCTCACGTTTTGCTTGAGTTGTGCAGATTTACCTCTAAGGTGTTGATTGGAATAGTCTCAACAAGGGGTTTTCAATCAAGATTTTCTTACACTTCTTGCTTCTCTTTTGGATCTGATTTATTTTCTGTTCATATTCATCATATTTCTATAGCTAACATATCATAGATAGGTCAAAATAAATTCACATTTTACTTGGATATTTTATGTGAAAATTTTCTGTGTAAAAACAAAAAAATTTCTTAACATTTTTGTGTTGTGTAGCATTTCCAACAAGCTTTTGCTTGCTGGTTTTACAGATTCTTACCAAGGACAAGGGGAAACGCTGCCGAAATTCACTCTCACAACATCCCCAAGAAGTTCCACAAGTTGGGTAACGAATCCCTTTCCTTTTCTCTTTGTATATTTCTTTTCCTTGTTATTATTTCAGCTTATTTGTCTCATTCTTTACAAGTTTTTACATTGCCTACACCTTGGGTGAGTGATTGGCCAAGCCAAACCCCCAATATCGTTGGGCTAGTTTAGACTGCTTTCAAGTTTCTTTTATTTGTCTTGCCCCACTTTTCCACAAGACAAGGTAGTGTGGCCACATAATAATAATAATCTCAACATTTTTATTTGTCTTTTAACCTCTTTGGCCAACAATGGTAGGCTTGCCTCCACCTTGGCCATTGTGAGTGGTTTGTTGCAATAATTTCTATTTTATGTTTATTGCTTAACTAAAGTTGCCTACACCTTGGGAGAGTGATCCCAAAATCGTGAGGCTAGATGGTAGTGATGTTTTGATGATTTACATGTTCATATGGTTTAAAATTTATCTAGAGTAGTCATCACATATCTATCATCTCTCCTTTTTTATGCTTTAGTTATTGGCTATTTCTTTCACATGTGTCTATAATGTTATGTTTCATGGTTTAAAATGTCTTGGAATTAATCTTTAAGTTGTGCAACTCACTCATCTTTTAAGGCATTTTTCCATTTATCTATCTCAAGCATATGTGAAGCATCTACATGGTTTAGGATCTAGTTTCTTTCATTTTGCCAAGCCTTTCCTTTTTTCAGCACGTCTTGTTCATGGSATATCATATGTGCATAAGTGATAAAATCTAAGTAACGTCTTGGTATCAATTGACAAGCTGTTCTTGCCTTTACTTTATTTTCTTACAAAGTTACATGTTATGAATGGTGAATGATATGGCTATGTTAATGGTGTACTTCTTTTAAGCTTATCTTTCATGTTGTTCATGTGTTTATGGTTCTAAATTTTGCATTTTGCAACGCTTCATAATAGTCACTTTTCAATTTCGGTTTTGGGCATAAATCACAGGTTTTGGGCACTTAAAATTTTTCTAAAACACTCCAAACACACCTAAAGACTCACCCGCGAGTCATAATAACCTTTTAGACAACTTAGGATAACCTAATTCCACCATCTTCACCATCTAAAATGGGTTTGAGGAAAACAACGGAGGGTAGTGGCGGGGGACCGTCTCGTGGCGCTCCATGTGGGTGTCCTCTCCAGGAAGTACTCTTACTGTCAGGGCTGACCATGGAAGCTAGGGTGGGCCTCGTTGCCTTACTATCTTGAGCACCCAACAACTATTTGGCAACAGGAGGAGGAGGTTTAAGGTTCCACACTTAGTTAGGGGGAGGGAAAAATAAAATTTACTTAATCTTTAAGAAACTCTTAACCACTTAGTTTCCTAGACAATCCATGTGCTTGGGTATCTTTAGATGAATGTTTAGGAACTCAT
>ML777674.1:124469-134890 GCA_009831015.1 Picea engelmannii
CCGGGGATAAGTCATTTATCCTTGGTCAAAATGACTTAACTTAATTTTTTAAGAACTAAGTAATAAAAACTTTAGTCCCTTAAAATTCATTGAACTCTTATTGGTTGATTTTGTGGGTTTCCTTTCCAAGTGGCGACTCCATTGAAAAAATATGTCAAGTATACTACTAGGAGCACTTCACAAGGAGTGATTTATTCTTTTCCTTAACCTAGAAAGGTTTATAGGAGGAGGCTAAATCTTCTTGCTCCTAGAAGGCTACTTGAAAGTCCCGGGGAAGAAGCACTCACTGATATCCAATACTTGTTCCAAAACAAAAATCAACCAACTGTTAATAATCCCACTAATAATCCTAACTTAACCATGAGTATCTTTTTAGGACCTTTGAACTTTGCAGCAATCCAAGGTTCCCCTCATGCAGTTCCTAAGAAGGCTATTGATAAGTTGCCTACTTTTCAGGGGAACAATGCTATAAGTGCCAAGTCCCACATCCTCAACTTTCAGATGTGTGTGGAAAGATATTGTAGGGGTCATGACGAAGAAGATGTAAATATGACTTTGTTTGTATATTCACTTGAAGGTGATGCTCCTGAGTGGTTTACTGATTTTTCTGCAGCTAAGTTTAGCACCCTTGATGAAATATTGAATGAATTTAGGAAGATATGGGGTGATCAAAAGGAACATAGATTTCCGCTTGCTGCTCTTACCACTAGTCAGAAGAAAGAAAACGAAACTGTGGTTGAATTTAACACTAATTTTAATAGCTTGGTGAAGAGCCTTCATAGAGACATTAAGCCCTCTGATGCAACTATTTTGATTTATTATATTGAGGCATTTGAAGGTGAAAGTAGGTATGCCTTGAGGGATAAGGATCCTCAAACTTTAGAAGCAGCACAAAATACAACTATAAGGGTTGAACAAAATATGCTTGAGGCTAGGAAGTCGAATATTCCTGGTTTCACAAGAGGTTCTTCTTCAAAGGTTAATGATGAAAAGAGGAAGGAATCAAAGAGTCAAGAATCATTAAGTGATGAGATTAAGGAATTGACCCAATTAATTAAGAAAATGGAGATTAATCATTCCAATCAGATTAATGCCTTACAAAATAGGTTGATCATTATGGAGAGGTCCCAAAACAATAGACAACAACATAAGCCAAATGATAAGTGGCCAAGAAGACCTCCCCAAAATGATCAAAGGCCACCTAATCCTTTTGAACACCAACTTGGTAGAGCATCAAGCTATACCTTATTGTAGGCCTTGTGGTGAGTTTCATGAGGAAGCTACTTGTCTAGTTTTTCTTGAAGATTGTTATAATGACTATGGAAATGAACAAATAAACATGTGTGGTAGAAAGTACTATGGAGGCATGTATGATTGGATGAATGTTAATGATCATGGGAGTAATGGAAACTTCATGAGTGGTATTGTTGATAAGGCTACAGAAAAGTATGGGCCCAAGCCCACACCCCAAAAAGTTGCAGAAATGGCTAAGTTTAAAGGCATTACATACCAAAGGAATGGAAATAAAGGACATGATAAAGGTCAAACTAGTATTCCCAAGGTATCTCCAAATCCTCCTAAGTCTAATGTACCTATTCATGCAGATTTGAATATTGACTTAGGTGGTTGGCTGAATAATGCAAAGATTTTGGTACCAATATCATAAATTATGAAAATCCTTTCTCAAAGGGAAAATCTACTTAAAGACATAACTGAACCCCCTAAAAGTGTTATACAGAAGCAACCAGCAATGGTCTACCAGGATGCACCAATGATTTTGCAGAATTGGGATAGAACTAATGAGAAGAATTTGCCTTTCTACCCGTCTCTACTAGTGAATGACAAAGTGTTACACAATTGCATGTTAGATTCAGGAGCAAGCTCTAATGTTATGACTAAGAAAGTAATGGAACAATTGAACTTAAGAATATCTAGACCTTATCATAACATTTGTGCCTTGGATAGTCAAACAATTGAAGTATATGGACTGACTAAGGGTTTGCAAGTATACTTGACAACATTTCCAAATATTATGATTGAAATGGATATTATAGTGATTGATGTTCCAGACCTTTGGGGAATGTTGTTAAATAGAAAGGTAGCTGCAGATTTGGGTGGTAGTTTACAAATGGATTTATCTTATGCCACCATCCCTACTTTAGATGGAGGCACTTTCAAGTTGAATAGGGAAGTGTATAGAAAAGGACATGTGGAAGACCCCAAGAACCCCATAAATGAATTATAGTATGATGATGAGGGTCTTGGTAATTATGCCATTTTGTCTAACTCTATTGTGCCCCTAGAAGATAAAGTCCAAGAAAATGAGTTAGATAAAGTGTGGTACATGAACTTTGATGGTGCTTTTTCTAGAGCAGGAAAAGGTGCTGGAATTGTGCTTCAAGCTCCAAATGGTAAAGTGTCTAAGTTTTCTTATAGATTGGAGTTTGATGCAACCAATAATGTGGCTGAGTATGAGGCCTTACTCCTTGGTTTAGAGCTTTGCAAAGATAGGGGTGTCAAATGTCTAAATATCAAAGGGGATTCAGACTTGGTTATCCAACAACTAAAGAATAAATTTGCTTGCAAGTCTGAAAGATTAAGAGGTTATAGGAATGCAATTTGGGATATGATTAATGATCTAGATGCTTTAAACCTTATTGCTATTCCTAGAGAACATAATTCAAAGGTAGATGAATTTGCAGTAGCAACTTCAACACTTCAGCTTCCGGATAATTTGATTGATGAAAATATTTTAGTAGAAGTGATTTTCAGACCCTCAGTTCCTGATAACATGAACCATTGGTAGGTTTTTGATGATGACAAACAGGTTATAAAGTTTTTGACTCATCTGCATGAGTTTTTTGATTTTGGCATTAACACAATAAAGGAGGGATGTAATTATACTGGAAATGTTGACAAGGTAAAGACACCCCCTATGCGAGTTGTGTCCTTTGAAAGGGACTTTGATAAATTAGATGGTCACAAGCAAAAGGAAGACTCAAAGAAAAAATTGTGACTACCTAGAGGTTAACATTGGAAGTATTGAAGAGCCTAGGATGGTAAAAATAGGCAAGACTACCCCTATAGAAGAAAGGATTGAAATTGTTAAGTTATTGAAAGAATATAGGGATGTTTTGGCTTTCAGTTATGATGAGCTCAAGGTCTATAGGGAGGATGTGATTCAACATGTGATTCCTCTTAAGGAAGAAACCAAGCCCTTTAGACAGAAATTGAGGCAAATGAACCCCAAGTTAGCTCCTTTGGTCCAACAGGAGTTACAGAAAATGTTAGAGGCTGGACTCATTGCCCAAACTAGACATTCTTCATGGTGCTCAAATTTGGTTGTTGATAGGAAGAAGAATGGAAAGATCGGGATATGTATTGACTTCAGGAATTTAAACATTGCTTGCACAAAGCACCACTACCCCCTTCCCAAGATGGAAACTTTACTTCAAAGAGTAACAGGATCAGGAATGATTTCCATGCTTGATGGTTTTTTAGGTTATAATCAGATCAGACTTAAAGTTGAAGATAGGCATAAAACAACTTTTACTACTCCATGGGGAACCTTTGAATATCGTAGAATGCCATTTGGTTTATCAAATGCTGGAGCTACTTTTAAGAGAGCTATGGATTATGCCTTTAGGGGGCTAATTGGAAAATTAATTGAAATATATCAGGATGACTTGACTGTATTTTCTAAGGATGGGAAAACTCATATTAACCATCTTAGGAAAGTTTTGGACAGATGTAGAGAGTTGGAATTTCTCTAAATCCTGCTAAGTCAGTCTTTGGGGTGACTGAAGGAAAACTATTGGGCCACATAATTTCAAAAGATGGGGTCAAGTTAGACCCAGAGAGTGTTGAGGCTATTAGCAAGGTACCCTTGCCTGCATCAAAGAAAGCTCTCCAATCCTTCTTAGGACAAACCAATTTTGTCCATATGTTCATTCCTAACTATGCTGAGATCATGAAACCTATATATAGACTACTTAAGAAGGATGTTAAATTTGAATGGAATGAAGAAAGTAAGTGAGCTTTTGAATGTATTAAAACTGCCATATGTGAAGCTCCCATCCTTATTAGCCCAGACTATAATAAGGACTTTCATATTTTCTCCTTTGCTTCTGAGGACACTATTGCTAGTGTGTTGCTTTAGAAAAATGATCAAGGCCATGAACAACGTCCCATTGCTTATATGAGTCGGGCCTTGCAAAATTCAGAGCTTAAGTATCCCATGTTTGAGAAATAGGCTTATGCCTTAGTAAAATCACTCAAACATTTCAGAGTCTTCATTGGGTATTCCAAAGTGATTGGTTATGTTCCTAATCCTGTGGTTAAGGATGTTTTATCATAAGTGGAAGGATTAGGCTCAAGGGGTAGATGGATTGCTAAAATCCAAGAGTATGATTTGGAAATCAGACCTACAAAGTTGATTAAGGGCCAAGGTTTGGCTAAGATGTTAACATAAAGTAATGAGAAGGCTTTAGGTATGGTTTACCAAATTAATGATGAAGAGTTTACTCCTAACTTATTAAAGCTAGAACAAGTAGAATGGTATACAGACATCATCTTTTATCTCAAAAATCTGACTTGTCCAAGCCATCTAGTAGGACACAAGAAAAGGGCCTTAAGGTTAAAATCTGCTAAGTATGTCCTTACTAGAGACGGGTTAGGATGGAAAAATCCTGATGGAGTTATCCTTAGATGTGTGGATGATGTTGAGTTAAAGAAACTAGTGGATGAATTCCATGGGGGATTTTGTGGTGGACATTTTGCTGCTAAAACTACTACCCACAATATCCTTAGAGCAGGATATTATTGGCCCACAATATTTTCAGATGTGCATCAGTTGCTTCAGAAATGTGAGCCATGTCATCTTTTCACAGGAAAGCAAAAGTTAGCAGCTCTCCCTTTGCAACCAGTTGTGGTTGAGGCTCCTTTTCAGCAATGGGGTTTGGACTTCATCAAGAAGTTTAATGATAATTCAAGTAATGGGTATTCATGGGTTATCACATAAACAAATTACTTTACAAAGTGGGTTGAAGCCATTCCTACCAAGTCATCAACTGAGAGGGTTGTGATGGATTTCCTAGAAGACATAATTATTACTAGATTTGGGGTCCCATCAAAGATAGTGACAGATAATGCCAAGGCCTTTTGTTTAGCTGAGATGTCATCTTTTTGTTTCAAATATGGTATTATCTTATCACATGCATTAGATTACTATCCCCAAGGAAATGGTCAAGCAGAGTCAAGTAACAAAAACTTAATGACCATAGTTAAGAAGATAGTTGGTGAAAATAAGAAATCTTGGGATAGTAAAATTAAACATGCATTATGGGCTGACAGGATAACAAAGAAAKCAACAACTAGGAAGAGTCCCTTTGAGTTAGTATATGGAATGGAAGCTAGGTTTCCAATGCACCTTAGACTTCCTACTTATGGGTCAGTTGAGGATTTTTCCACAGAGTAGTACGCAGTTCAGAGTAGGGTCAATCGGGTCATTGAGTTAGATGAGATCAGACGAAAGGCTTATGATCAGAATTGCAAAAATCAGAGTAAAGTAAAGAAAGATTTTGACAGGTCAGCTAGGCAGAGGGACTTCATGATTGGGGATACAGTTTTGTTATGGGATAAAGGCAGAGAAAAACCAGGGAAACATGGCAAGTTTGATAGCTTATGGCTGGGTCCATATTTGATCAGAGAAATAGCGGGGCCTAATTCTTTTCATCTCATCCATTTGGATGGTGAGCCCATCAATATTCCAAGGATTGGGAAACAACTCAAACTCTTTTTCAGATGATGAGCAACCTGGTGTCCAAAGGGACACCCTCTATAACGTATCTCTAACCCTTTTCCTTGTATTTTCAATTTTGTATTGTTTCATTCATAAATGTCAATATGTACTTAGAATTATTTCTGTACCATAGTTTCATTTTTGTAGTTATAATGTTGTACTTTGGATATTTCATTATGTAGATATTGTTTATAGCATTGATTTTATTTTATCATGTATAAATGTATCCTAATGTTAATTTCTGGTTTGCACTTAGATGAGCACTCTGTTTTGTAGGTGCTGGATTCTCGTATTCTCTCCACGTCATTCGAGTAGATCGAACACACGTCCCCATGTGGAGCCAAATGTTGACTGCCTATTCAACTAGGGGGTCAACTCCATGTGCCATGAAGATATGCATCATCAGATGCAAATATGTTGAAGATAGTATTGGGTCTACTTGGGCATTTTGTGCCTTCAGCACAAAATTTTGTAAACGAAATTTTTGCACCCCTGCGTGGGTTAATAATGTAAGAAGTCTACATGGATCATAGTTAGGTCAGGTACCTTGGGATGTTTTCATTGAGAGAGTTCTTTTCACTGAGGGTTTTTTATCCTCAGGTTGTCAACTGGGCTTTTCAGCCTGGTTGATTTCCCATGAGTTTTTCCCTCTCACTTGCAATAATTCCTCCAAAGTGGTGAATGACATTCTAATGGTCTCATACTTTGGTAGCTATTGTTTAGGAATAATGTAAATTACCATGTTAGACATTGTAGAAAGTTTCGCAGAATTTCGTCGAGTCTAGATAGGTTTTTTTTTTAATTAATTAAATTTAATTAATTTTCCTAAGGTTGGAATTTTAATTATTTAATTAATTTAATGTTTTTGAGCAATTATTGTAAAAAATGGGTCTTTGGGTTTTTGATAGGGGTATATGTGCTCAAATAAAATGGAAAAGAACCCCCTACACCCATAGACCAAGTTTCAGCTTAGTCGGACAAGTTTTGCTATGCATTTGTTCGCCCAGAGTGTCGGTCAGTCAAAACAACAATTTTAATTGCTAAGTCAATTTTGTAATTTTTGAAAAAATGAGTTAATGGGTTAGTGTGAAGGTGGAAAAGAGAAAGAATGGACAAACCTAGACTACCCAACCCACCTTATAACATTTGTTGGACAACTGAGAGGGGGGGGTGAATCAGTTGTTACCATGCTTAAACATTTATGCTTCTTTTAAACTCTTTGAAACATTGAATGATGATCACAATAATGCAGGGAAATAAACAATGGCACTTTCAACATCATTCACATATTTGAGAAACAAAGAGACAGATATTTCTCAAGGAAACCCATACAGGGTAAAAACCTCTTTTTATTTATATGATAAGTAATAGTTACATTCTTTACATTATCATACATATGAGCACCAACTCATACTGAGGCTACAACCTCAGTTTTGCAAGCTGCTACTTGCTGAGAGCACCAACTCTCTATTTTCTCTAGCACCCACTAGAAGGAAGCACCAACTCCCTGGTTTCTCTAGCACCAACTAGAAGGAAGCACCAACTCCCTGAGTGTTTCCAGCACCAACTGGATGGAAGCACCAACTTCCAATCATACAGGCACTAACTTGTATAACAGAGAACAAGAGTTCTCCCTTGCACCACCCTGCCACCCTGGTTTCTCTGGCTACAACCAGATGGAAGCTACAACTCCCTGTGTTCAAGCACCCACTTGAACCTCTTAGGACAACAGTCCTCCCTAGCACCTCCCAACCTCCCTGAAATATAAATCTTTGCTACTGAAACTTATTATAGTGATATAGTGTTCAACAATGGCTTACCAGACTCATCATTGTTCTGCTGCATTTCGTTGCTCTGCCTACCTCACTGCCTTCCTACACTCATGACTTGCGCTATCTTTTCTTCTTCTTTTTATGCTCTGTGCGCCATGTCCATTCACTGCACAGATCCTCTTCTGTTCAATTTAGCTGTTGCACTCTCCTCCTTCTTCACACATGAATCACCTTCAACAACAACAACCACCACAACTCCAACAACAACAACAGCCTCATCTCTTCTCTGTACCATGTACTTATAGCTTCTGTGCACCTTGTGCATGCAATGTGTGCAATCCCTCTGCATACTCACACTGCACTGATATCCACCACCTCTTGAGTGCTATGCCTGATCATCATGGTAACTCTTCAGCTTCTCTGGCGGTTTTCCCACACGTTCAGCATCACTGGGTGTTATGTCGAGATTTCTTTTTCTCTCTGGCAGTTGAGACTCTTCGTCTTCTCTGTTATAGTCAAGCTCATCCTTTCTGTTTTAGTTATGAGCTCTAACCCTCATCCAGCTGTCAATTTCCTCCATGAATCATCTTCATTCCACTGGCAGATTCCATGTAACTCTTCAGCTCCTCTGGAAATCACACAGAAGTCTCTTCGCATCCTCTGGTAGAAACCATCAATGGTTTCTAGCAGTTTCAATGTGTCGTGCAATGGTAGCCCTCCGATCTTCTTCAATTTCATTCATTTTCATCCAGAACAACCACGCCTACATAGTCTGTCTCATTTTCTTTTATACACACACCCATGGCAGTTCCACTTCCCATTTCCTTAGGCAAAAGAAAGACAATTGTCCGAGCAACTGAAATGCCAACTAAAATGCTAACTGATTTGCAATCATGAGTCTGTTTTGCTAACAGATTCGTAACTGGGGAGTTAACTGTGAGAGAGAACAATAACATTTTGATCATACTCCAATTTATCTGCGCCGTTGGATGTATTTTATTGACATTGCCTTTAAATCGGGTTTCGGCATTTCGACAATCCTGTGTTGAGTGTCTTGACACTTCATTTCGCGATCTCCGAAGTTCCGATATAGAACTTTTCTGCACTAGCTCCTTCCCGAATATGACTATGGTCATAACCAAGCGCCTATGCAAAAAGCGCTTTCGCGATTTCTCATTTCATGATTTTCGACACTATGCTCCGTTGACCCCAAGTTAGCGAAATTTTGATCACTTGCCACATGTCCTATGATTCCATGGTCCAGATCTGATGTTGATTCAATGACTACGATTGAATCGCGATTTCATGATTTCGGCATTCTTGATGCATTGGGTTCTTTGCCTCTCCATGTCACGATTCGTGAAACTACGATATGGAGTTAGATCAATGGTTCAGATCTGATCTTGACTTAACGGCTGCGATTGAATCACGATTTCGCATATCACGATTTCATCATTCTTGTTGCATTGTTTTCTTTGCCTCTCCATGTCACGATTCACGAAAATCCAATATGGAGTTAGATAAATGGTTCAGATCTGATCTTGAACTGACGGCTTAGATTAAATCGTGATTTTGCATATCGTGATATTGAGATTCCTGATGTTAATAATCTTTGACATCTCCAACTCTCGATCCCCGAAACTCTGACATGGAATGGAATCAACGGTCCAGATCAAACGTTGATCTAATGGATCCGATTACATCGCGATTTCGCATATCATGATATTGGGATTCCTGATGTTAATAATCTTTGACATCTCCAACTCTCGATCCCCAAAACTCCAACATGGACTGGAATCAATGGTCCAGATTTTCTCTTGATTCAACGATTGCGATTAAGTCACGATTTTGCATATCGCGAAATCAGGATTCTTGTGGTTATTATTCTTTGACATCTCCAACTCTCGATCCACGAAACTTCGAAAGGGAGTCGGATCAACGGTCCACATAACCCTTTGAGATGGATGGTCCTCCTGCTTTCGGGATTTTGTGAGCCCTCTACTCCTTGCACTTTAAAGAATGTGCAGGTTCTCCTCGATCCAACGATGGTCGGACCCTACGCTCAGATCTAACACCCAAGATCTATCCTCCATATATGCGTGCTCCTCTTGTCTACAATGAGATCTGATGGTCATCGAGAATTCATGATGGAATCCAATGATCACTGACGCTTCTCCTCCAAGCTTACGATGTTCCTATTTTTCCATCGATGCAGACTCTGATCCTGTCATCAATGACAAGCGCATACTGCCTATAAAGAATGCCAACCAACCTCTGCACTATCTCTTCTGATCTTATCGATCTTTCTCTGTAGCATCTTCCCAAACTACTTCTGGTGCTCGTCTATTCTTCTGAAACTACTTCTGGTGCCTGTCTGTTACATTCTTCTTGTACTCAAGCCATCATCGCTGCTGTACTTGCCATCAATGACAAGCATACGCTACCTGTTAAACATTTGCCAACAATCTCCCCCTTTGGCATTGATGGAAACTAAGGCACCCAAATTCTTTTCTCCCCCTTTCACATCAATGTCAAAGAGAACATGCTCCCCCTGAGCTGTGGCAGTATTTTTAGGAGGTATCAGATATTAAAATCAACACAAACTCCCCCTAACAGGAAGGACTCTCTTATATGAGACCTACAGATGTTTATATCTAAACCAGAGTCTTCTTTTTCTGATTCTTGGACCTGTTCATCTTCAGCTTCCGCTGTATCCTCTGTAGAATACTCAAAATTGCTCACCTCTCTTACTCGGACTCCTTTATCAATCTTCTCATGAGTGGATGACTCCCCCTGTCACTGTTATCTCTCTGCTTCTGACTATTTTCCCCCTTTGTTCCTAAAAGGTT
>ML777674.1:167236-198417 GCA_009831015.1 Picea engelmannii
TAGTTAGGGGGAGGGAAAAATAAAATTTACTTAATCTTTAAGAAACTCTTAACCACTTAGTTTCCTAGACAATCCATGTGCTTGGGTATCTTTAGATGAATGTTTAGGAACTCATATTGCAAGTACTTTCATGTTTTATAAATATTTCATGCAATCTTATGATTTATCTATCTAAGTGTTTAATTTTTCATTAGCATTGAAGTTTTCAAATATATACATCTTTGTTTTATGCTTTTATGGTGTGACTCAAGAAGAAGTTGAGTATCCCATTTGGGGAGGCATCATCTTTTTGAGTCTTGAGTGCTTTAGTGGTTTCCATTGAAAAGTAGTCCAATAGAGTAAGTGCTATTGGTGCATGCTTGGCCTTATGTGATTGTTCTTGGTTTTGAATATCTTTAAGCTTTCACATCTTAGCATCATTGTTTATCTAGTTTATTTGTATCTAGTGTTTATCTTGTATCTTTGTAACATTTATCTTTCATTGTGTAAGTAGTTGCAATCTTTATTTTTGGGGTAGTTCTAATATCTTTAACTTGTAATATTTTGGTAATTAAACACCCTCAAACATAGTTGACCCCTTGCCCAACCTTAGGCACTAGTCTTAGTTGACTTAGGGAAAGGGTTTCTTGTCACTTAGTTAATTTTGCACTTTGCATTTGCTACCTTAACATCATAGGCTAGTGTTCCCCCAAACCTTTTAACAAATTAAAACCAACTCCTAGAACTTCAAAGTTAAATCATATCTAGTAACTAGGGTCTACCCCCCTTGGCTTCCCTAGGAGTAAGCCTAGAAGGAAGAGGTTCCAGTCAAGGTGACAGTGTGGACTGTGAACCTAGGCATTATGCCTCCAAGGACACACTAAGTGAGCTGGACTTTGCTCACGTTTGCAAGTGTGTATTAGGATGGAAACACACCCTACTGAACCAACAACGAAAAATTCCCCTTCTATCACACAAGAACCAACAGAGGAAATTCACCCTGGTTAACCAACAAAGGAAAATTCGTCTACTGTCACACAAGAAACAACAAAGGAAAGTCACTCTATTGTTACACCAGAACCAATAGAGGAGGCATAAGATAAAAAAACAATGGTTGCACAAGAGAAGGACTCTGTTGTTACAAAAGAACCAATATGGGAAAATTTAGGAAAAGGTCTCGCTGCAATTCTGGAAGGTTACCAAGATAAGGAAGAAAATGCTACTCTTGAGGTAGGGAAAATCAATGATGACATCAACAACCTCTAAGGGAGTCTCACCCTCTTGGACTCAAAATAACTATTTAGTTTCATTAGGACATGCAATGTGTTTGGTTGGGGGGAGATGACATGCTCTCAAATTGACATCTTTGTAGCACCCATCCAATACCTTTTTCTACATGATTTTCCCATTTCCATTCCATATTAATACCCCTTTTCATTCAAAATGATTAATTTTTGGTCAAGGTATAATTATTCTCTCAACATTCCACTTCAATACTTATTCTTATTCATTTTCAAGATATTATCACCTTTCTGTGCTAATAGTGGTTTATAGGAACAAGGCTGCATAGGTACCTTCCCAACACAAGTGTTGCAACTCTCAAGTATGAGTTTCTACAACTCTATGTTGTTGCAACTCTTTCCTTTGCTACAACTCTCTATGTTGAAACTCCTCGTTGCTGTGACTCTCACTATTGTTGCGGATCATACTCTGCTGCAACTCTTGCGTCACCATTGCTGCAACTCTCACTATAAGAATGTTGTTACAACTCTAAGACGAGTGATGTAACTCTACGCTTGCCATAACATCTCATCAACCAACTACAGAACTGTCATCCAGGGATCAACCAGTCAATCAAACAACCATATAGGAACATGGAAAGGGAAATTGGGTGCTAGAAGGGAATGGATGACTCAATCACCACTTTCCATATGGCTAATTTAGTCAACATGCGCCCAATTTTTTCCATCTTTTGGAAAAAAAAATGTAACGAGATGAGACAACCTGATTCTCAAGGTTGTCCATTAATTCTCTTAATTAATTTAGGAAGAAATCATTGTGTATAAATATCCCCGCTCTCTATGAACCATGCGATGAAGAAAAAGGAGAAGAAAGTTTGTGAACATAGTTGTATTGATCTACACATTTTCCTTTAGTATAAGTTTCATTTCAATCTTGTCCAAGTAAAGGTGTGTTGATAATTTAAGAGCCTTACTGCATTCATAGACCAATACCTCATCGAAGGAGGTAGGCCCCCCTCCTTAGCCCGATAATGTTTGTATTTTCTATACGTTGTAGAAGTAGCTATAGTTGAACTTCTTTATTTCCAACAATTCCTCTAATTAACATCTTACTGCAACTCTAGTGATTTTCATTACTGTAACTCCTGATTTCCATAACTCAATGCTAATATTGTAGGATATTGTCTTCTGAGTAATGAATGAGTAGTTGTAGCAGCTCTTATCAATTTTAATTTTCATTTATTTCCAAAAATTCCTATATTTAACACTTTTCCACAACTCTGGTATTTCTCCATTGTTGAAACTCTTGTTGATCACTACTCGATGCTGACATTGCAAAAAGTTGTCTTCTGATTAACTAATGTGTATCTCTAGCATCTCTTATCAATTTTCATTTATTTCCAACAACCCCTCTATTTAACAGTTTGTTGTAACTCCAATATTTTTTTTGTTGCAACTCTTGTTGTTGTAGCACCGATTGTTGCAACTTCTGTTGTTGCAACTCTGCACCTACATTACATCATTTCTCTTTCTGCTTAACAATTGTGTGGCTTGTAGTTTGAGATAGTTTATTTTCTTTGTTCACAAGAACAATGTGGTTTGATTCATACAGATTGAGGCTTGTTATATTTCAGTACATGAACTAGCATACTTTCATCACAATAGCCAAGATCATTTTAATACTTGAACAAGTCACCTTTTGATGCCTGTGTGATTTACTTTCCTACAAGAGTGATATTTACTTTTCCACAAGTGTGATTTACTTTCCTACAAGAGTGATATTTACTTTTCTGCAAGTGTGATTTACTTTCCCGCAAGAGTGATATTTACTTTTCCACAAGTGTGATTTACTTTCATGCAAGAGTGATAAATAATTTTATGCAAGTGTGACATTTACTTTCCTGCAAGAGTGATATTTACTTTTCCACAAGTGTGACATTTACTTTTTTGCAAGTGTGGATTTGATTGCAAGAAGTGGAGTGGTTTAATTTGGTGACTTGCTAAAACATATTTATATATTGTCTTGTGACATTCACTTATAACTACTACAACTCATTGACAATTACATCATCATACTTGCATATTCGATGCATGACAGTTCGTAATTTTAATACGACCTCCTATTGATAATTAAATGCACAAATTTTCATTTGCTTACTAATTTAATTATGAAGTGATTGAAAATTCCATTAATCATATTTCCTCACCCTTCACCCTTCACCCCCCACTTCCATAAGGGTTGGGGTGGTAGATGAAGTTGGAGATTTTTTTTATATTATATTTCTCCACCCTTTATCCCCAACTATGATGATGTTATGATGAGGGTGGGACCTAGGTGTAGGGGAATTCAATATAATTAACTTCCCCAACTTCATTCACCACCCCACCCCTCTAATGAGGGAAATAGTGGGGGTGATGTTGGGGAAGTTATTGATATTATATTTTTCCTACCCTTTACTCCTCACCAAAGGGAAACACAATATTATCTCTCTTGAGGGTGGGGGGTTAAGGGTAATTTTTTAGAAGTTAATAATATTATATTTCCCCACACTTAAACCCCCAACAAGGGGAAATATATTATTATCCCTCATGAGGGTGGGGGTGGGTGATGAAGTTGGAAAAATTACTAGTATTATATTTTCTTTCCCTTTACACCTCCCCGATAAGGGCATAGGTGGGAGATGAAGTTGGAAAAATTACTAGTATTATATTTTCCCTCCCTTTCAACCCCACCATGAGGGTTAAAGGGTGGGGGTGAAGTTGGAGAAATTAATAATATTATATTTTCCCACCCTTTGGTATTGGTGGTTTATTAACAATATGTACTAAAAAGTGCCTACCTAATTGTTATTTTTATTAAGTAGCATATAAAATGAAAGTAAACTAAAAACCTAGGAAACTAATCATTCCCTACTCTATCTCATGCTAAAGAAAGCAAAATAAACAACATGCATCCCATATTAAAAGCATAAGATACAATAAAAAAATATGAAATATTATATTAAGAATGGAAACAAGAGACTTACAAACAACACCTAAAGATATTTGAAGAAGGTGGGGTCTAAAGATACTTCAAGGGAGGGTCCTCCTTTGCCTCCTTGTGTGCTCCACTCCAAACTTCAGGTGGTCGAATGAATATTTCTCAATGGTACAAAGACTTAGGATAGGGGTGATTTTATATTTTTCAAGGAATTTTGGTAGTGTAATATCAGAATGTATGAATGGAAGAAATAAGTGACCTCGATGACTTTATGAATAGGTGGGCCTTTTCTAGATATAGCTTCGATGTGAATGCGCCCATTATATTAATGAAGTAGTGGGATAATGAGAACTATTGAAGACTAGATCAAATGTTATTTTTGGAAATAACATATTAGTAAGGTCCACTTTAGGATACTACATATTTTGGAAGGTGCACAACATTAATGAGTAAAAAAATAAATATTTTTTCTATTTTGGAGCTAGTGTGTGGATTTCAAAGGGATAAGTGTGTACCTTGCATGTAGAAAATGAGGAAAATACTATGCATTGGATTTTTGTTAAAATTTGGATATTTGAATCAACTCATGTGGTAAAATTGAGGTCATATGATGATGAAAATGATGGAAATGAGGGATAAATGATTCCAAAGAGATGTTTAAGGGTGAAAAAATCCCCGAAAATGTATATGAGAAAAAATAGGCTGATAATAGTTTCCCCTTGATGTGTAAGGTAAAGAGAATATGCATGAAATAGATCAAAATATTATTTATATTATACCATGGGAAAAATACCACTAAAGGAAAGAGTTGGGGTAATAAAAAAGGGAGGATAACACTTGAAGTGGTCTAGAGACCAACCCATAAACAACCAACCAATGGGGTAATGTGTGTGATCTGGATTATTTTCGGCACGAAATGAGAGCGGAGATATAACATAGAAATATTTAGAGATATTGCAATAGAGATAAMAATATAACATAGATATAGTGGAAATAAAACAAGAGTCACAAATATACAGTAATACACGATTTCTATTAACGAAATAAATGTACAAAGACTGTAAAATACAGAGTGAAAGACTCGCTAGAATGGTGGTAGCTTATCTCTGAGAAGAGATGTGATGGCTACTCGCATCCGTGAGAAGATGATTATTACAATGAGGCTCTAAGGGCCTTTTTAAAAAAATTAAAATCGAAAACCCTAACCCCGGAAGATGAAAAGCCAAAAGGTTTGTGGGCCCCGATGGGGGTAGTTGATACGTCAACTTCCCAGGGGCATAACTTTTGCATACGGTCTCTGTTTGGGGCACTCGATAGCTCGTTGGAAAGATCTATCCGAGAACTACAAATTTTGGGTGAGAAACATTGATCTATGATCCATGTTGCTCCCTGTTTTCTCAAAAAACATCGTTTAGGGCCTCAAAATGGCCCTGGAAGTTAAAAACTGCTAAAAATAGTAAATTACCAAAATTGCCAAAAACATGTTTTGGGCTAGTTGGAGAAGGTGGGTGGCCACCGATATCCACCTGGATCAATCCTCCCTCTTTAGGAAGAAATGGTCTCCATTGCATTGAGTTCCCAGGGGAGAGGGAAAAGCGATTGCTGAATCTAAATCTTGGTGAGTTACTTGCCTTGCTAGAGACGTTGCGCTGCTTGGTTTGTTGAAGGTTGTCATGAACTTGTGGCTGTAAGGGTTGGAACTTTTTAACCTGTCTGGCTACATGAGATGACTATGTGTAGAAGGAATCTTTTCATTTTGCTACAATCTTGTCGACCTGCTTCTGTTGGATAGAAGGTTCTTGGACCGAAGCTATGGTGGTTGCAGTATCCTTCTGTTCACCTTTTGGACAGATTGTGAAGAAGCTAAATTTTGTAGTATGAGATACTACCTTGCGGCACTGTTTAGGTGGGGCAGTAGTTGGAACTACCTTTGGTATCCTATAGAGATGACCCCCCAAAGTAACAATGACACTACGGGGTCAAGGCTCATATATAGCATGGTGTTTCCACATATATGGCTGGCCCAAGAGAACATCACAAACATCCAGTGGGGCAACATCACATAATACCTCATCCTTGAAGGGCTGGATGCAGTATGACAATCGACACTGTTGGCTAACATGAAGATCTCATCCTTGGCGAAGCCACCTGATGTTGTATGGTTGCGGGTGTGGTGTTGTCAACAATCCCAACTGTTTGACGACCTCTGTTGTGATGAGGTTCTTCTGGCTTCTGCTATCAATAATAAAATGCAGCGGGGTCCCCTTCACCCACATCTATGAATGAAAAAGGCGCTCCCCCTCTTTTAGATATGTTGGTTCTTCTGGTTGAATTGTTGCGGTCGCGACAATAGCAGTGGGGTCTGCATCGATGATTTGTCTTTTACCAGTATTTTCAGAATCAGATTTTGAATCAGGGTTCAACTCCTTATCTTTGATCTCAGCCACCAATGACTATTTTGAGCGACATTCATCGGTGTTGTGCCAGGGGATTTTTTGGAAATCACACCATTTTCTAGTATCCTTCTTTGTCTTTCCGTGACCCTTCTTTTCCTATGGCTTGGATTGGTTTTCAGGAGACTGTTTGTTAGGGCCGTCTTTGTCATACTTTGGTTGTTGTGGATTTGTAGACTTGAACTCCCATTTGTTCTGGTGCTTAAACTTATGCTCGATTTTAACAACATATCTATAAGCAACACCGAGTGATGAGATGTCCAGAAAATCCATTTTAGTTTGGATGTGTTTGTGTAGAGACCCACGGTATTTCAGAACCAAACTTTGTTTAGAGTCCTTGATACCCAGCTTGGTGCATAAGGTATGGAAGGTATTGGTGAACTCTGAAACTTCTTGGCCCCTCTCTTGTCGCAGTGTGGTCCATCTCATGTATTGGTCCTCATAGTTGCCAATAGGGTAATATTGTTCCTTTATCGCATTCACAAAAAAATCCCAAGTGGGATTGGCCCCATATATTTCAGACTCCTCTGTGGAACTCTTCTCCCAGTAAGTTTCCCACTAATGTTTGACATGGGGGAGAGCCTTAAGGAGTGCGAAGGGGATCTTTTCCTTGTTAAAAAAATTATGAACAGAGAAATAACCTTCTAGCATATTTAACCATTTATCTAGGGCATCTGCATCTATTTGACCTTCAAATACGAGAATATCAAAATTAACCTGTACCTTGAAAGGCGAGGTGCCTCCAAAGTGGCCTCTTGATGAAGATACGCTTGATGCTATCGAGAGGCGTTGAAGGATGTGGGAAAAATTCTCCATCATTTCATCCCTCTGTCGTGTGAGAGCTTGCTCAAACAACATACTGATAGGATCGTCTACTCCGTCGTTTTTATTTTCTTTTGCTATTGAGGGTTTCTCAGGTGTGCGAGAGCGATTGTCATCAAGAGAGACAAGCTCAAGACCCAACTTGCTATACTCAGACCTCGTCAGGGGCATGCACTGAAATTGATCAAGAGCAACTTGCTCTGATACCACTGAACCGGATTATTTTCGGCACGAAATGAGAGTGGAGATATAACACAGAAATATTTAGAGATATTGTAAGAGAGACAAAAATATAATAAAGATATAGTGAAAATAAAACAAGAGTCACAGATATACAGTAATACACGATTTCTATTAACGAAATAAATGTACAGAGACTGTAAAATACAGAGTGAAAGACTCGCTAGAATGGTGGTAGCTTATCTCTGAGAAGAGATGTGACGACTACTCGCATCCATGAGAAGATGATTATTACAATGAGGCTCTAAGGGACTTTTTAACAAAAGTAAAATCCAAAACCCAAACCCCGGAAGATGAAAATCCAAAAGGTTTGTGGGCCCCGATGGGGGTAGTTGATACATCAACTTCCCAGGGGCGTAACTTTTGCATATGATCTCCGTTTGGGGCGCTCGATAGCTCGTTGGAAAGATATATCCAAGAACTACAACTTTTGGGTGAGAAACATGATCTATGACCATGTTGCTCCCTATTTTCTCAAAAAACATCGTTTAGGGCCTCAAAATGGCCTCATAAGTTAAAAACTGCTAAAAATAGTAAATTACCAAAATTGCCAGAAACATGTTTTGGGCCAGTTGAAGAAGGTGGGTGGCCACCGATATCCACTTGGATAAATGTGTATATAATCATAATATCAACAAGAAAATTATATCCGTGTTCATGTAACCATCTCAATACAAAATGAGATTATGGAATCATGGGGAAATATCTAAGTACATAAAACTTCCACTATGCAATACATCATAAAGTACGTCTGAGAAGGAACCAATACAAGTGGCCAATATCCCATATCATTTGAATACATATGAAGGGAAAACACCACCAAGAGGGTTGCTAGATCACAAGAACTAAATCCCTATTGAATACTTAAGTTGATCAAGATCTAGAAATAATTTTCTAGAAGAAATATGATCATAGGTGGTTCACAACAAACTGAATAGATATAAATAGATCAAGAGAATTGAAACTCAAGTTAGATCATTATTCAAACACAACCTAGACATAATAGGAAGAAATGGAAGAGAAAGTTCCCAACTAGGCTCCAAAATTGATTGAAAAGAGTCAAATATGTCAGGGTATTCAACCAAATTTATATAATGGAACCAACCAAAGTGCATGACTCTCCATAGTGAAATAATTAACTTAATTTAATAACGTGAGAACCAACCAAGTAAAGAGGAAATGATGGACCCCCTTGCCTAGTCCAAGGTAACCCCTCAATAGGGTAAATGCAACTAAGATACAAAATTCCCCTAGACTAAAACCCTAGAATATAGGTGTTGAAGTCAATGGGGAAATATATTTTGAAAAAAAAGTATGTGTGAAACCTTTGTATTTTAGCATGAGGTTTGTTACAAGGATAATGAATAATATTAACTGGGATTGAGACAATAATGGATAACAAAGGAAAAGAGTGATGGAATCAATAATACCTTTATTTAGAGCATGATGGAAAGGTTGACATGGAAGCAAGTGGACAAGTCCAAGACTACTAGACTATAATGGAGAACAAATCCAATGAAGACAATATTGGAGGATGGATACACATGGTGACTAGGGGAATGGAATTGTATTGAGGAAGACTATTACAACTAATTTTACCTCACCCCATGCAACTTGCTTAGATGGACTTTTCATTTCCCTATGAAAACTTGAAGTCCCCTTTTGTACTTCCCAGAGCCAAAATATCAGATTTTTCCACATATATGCGCTCTACCAGTTAGACAACATGTGTATACGAATGTAGCACCACTATAGCCTGCGTACATTGGGTTTGGTGCTCAAAATTAAAAATTATGTCAGGTTTCCATGTCATGTCATGAGATCCATGATCCTTGACCTTCCATATACTTGAAACATTCCGACTGGGCCCTTCAGTTCCATTTGAAGGCTACAAATTGAGCCATATCCAAGCCGTGGAAGAGGAGAGAATTAAAATTTTGAGAGAAAATATACTCTAGAGAAATATCACTTCACATTGAGTCTGCATCCCTTTATCCTTGAAATTTTGAACAGATTGTTCAACCCCCAAGCTCTTCCCTCTTTGACGGAGAACCTCATTGTCTCTCATATATGAGATTTCTTTTGGTGGAGGATTGAAGTGGTGGAGGCCCAGCTAGAAGGGAATTGGTTTCTTGGTTCAGAGACGCGCTGACACACAAGTTTGTCACTTGCATACTTTTGTTAATTATCTTAATAGAAATACTATCTTTTCTCGTCCAATTGATATCTTGCAAATATTTGAATTATTATTCCATGGGCGTATTTTTCATGTATGTTAATGGATTATGCTATTTTATATGCTAACATTATATATTATCACCATATGCTTTCGTATATGGGTTTTTGAGGACAAGTTGTAGGTATAAAGATTTGAGTTGTGTGCTCAATGGTAGTCTTCATTGAACGTCTGGACGAGGTAGGATCTTTATCTTGTCTTGTTAGTATCTTCATTTATATAGCATACTTGGGATTAGAGTTGATTTCTGCAGTCATTATGTCCGTTGTGTTTTACCCCATGCCATAGAGTGATTTTCCTTGTAACAAAATTGACAACCATATTGGGGAATGAATCTTCTATTTTCGGGTTTGGAGTGTTTTTCTCCTTCGATTGTGCTATGTTAGCCTGATTTTCCTAGTTTCCTGATTGCTTGACAACCTATTTTTACTTTGCATCTAAGTTTCTTGGCCTTATCCTTGCCTTGGCAATGTTTTAATACATATATGTGGGTTTTCCCTTGACAAACGTGTACACACGGGAGTTGTCCTTCTATAGGGTGCGTACATATGCGAGTTGTCCTTCTATAGGGCGTGTACACACGTGAGTTTGTCTCAAACAATCACGTACATCAACTTTTTAGGATTACTGGCTGAGTTTGGTGTTTGTTGGGTGATTTTGGTTGGTTGTTGAGTCTTCTTGGGTCTTTGTCCTAACTGTTGAGTGCTTACAGAGTGATAGGAAACCTTCTTATTGTTGGATTTTCGGAGGGTATTCTTTCGTATCATATTTTTCATAGGTTGTCCTTGCATCTTGGTTTGAGTGTTTTCTTCTTGGTATATTGCTTGGCTTGTCTCTTTTTTCTTGCAGTAGGGTCTGAATATGAAGTTGTTATTTAGTCCTTGCATTTTTGTTTATTTATATCGAAAATACAAAAAACAAATTGCTCATTTTTGCATTATGGCATTTTCTCTTTTGGGTTCTTAGTATTGATCTTGATACATATGGAAATATTTCATTTTATTGAAATTGTAGGAATTGCATTGAAAGTTTCATTTGAAAAGCTTACCATCTTTTGAGAATTTAAGATTAGGACTTATCACTTTGTTTATATTAATTTCTTTGATAAGTTGAGTCATAATATCATCAGTTTCATGAACACATATCTTGAGTAAACAAAGCCATTAAAAGTAACACTGATTAATTAAAATTGATTAGAAATGAATTTATTTTTCAGAGTACACAAACAAGCATAGGATATAGGGCCTTGGAATAGGATTTTGTGAGTAAACTTATACAAGGCTATTAAACTCAACATATGTGTCTGACCATGGAGTGGTGAAATCCATTTTGTAATTAGTGACGTCAGGATGCTCCGCTCACACCAAATTTAAGCACGAGGTCGCACAAAGTTGGTTTCATAGATAACCCTCTAATACCTTGTTAGCGTCAGAGATAGTTCTAGGGATCTATTCGTATTTGGGGGTCTTGCTAGTACCTTTACCTCTGTGAGAGGTGATGCTTTCAACATTTTAGGCTTTGTTATGCTGCCCATATGGTGGACCTATCTTATGACTATTTGCCTACGCATTGGTTGCATTGTGGTGGCTCTAGTTGCTTGACATAGGTATCCACATAGGTTACTTGCATGGATTATTTTGTAGGTACCCTAAGTCGGATAAGGGTTGAACATCACACAACCTTTATGGGGGATTACCTCTCTGGGGGGATCTAAACGATTGCATTGTTAATCCCATGAGGGCCCCTATAAATGATTATGATACCTCCAATCTTTTGAAGGGAGTCTCGGGCCCCTCTTGTGCGAGACATACTTACTCTAGTGAGGGAGGCCCCTTTTCAACCACTATATCTTGTTTGTGTGCATTGTCATTTTTTATTTACTTTGGTGTGCTCTCTGATTATTAGTTTGCCTTAGGATTTTGTATTGCATTGTGAGTTTTCATTGCCATGGTTAGTGGATCCCCCATGACTCCATCAATTAGTGCTACCCAACCCATGGTCTTTGCTCAGTCCATGGGTACGAATCCTTTTGTATTTCCAAGTGGTACGCCAAATCATGACACTCAACCAATGCCTTGGGCATATAATCCTTTCTCTTTTGGTATACCAGACATGACATCGCACTTGTCATCCTGCATTTCGTCGTCTTATGTGAATCCTAGTTTTGGGTCTGGGGGCATGATGCCTCCTTATTATTCCTTTTTATTTGGTGGGGATCATATTCTTCAACCAACTCCCATGGTGGGAGGTTGGAATCCTCCTTCCTCTGGACCCAATCCTAGCTTCGCTTTTCCAGGATCGAGTGCTCAAATGGGCGCTCCTTCTACTTATTACATCCCATCCATCTATCCTTCTTCCGCTATGCCGATTCCTATGAACAATTTTCTCATGGAGAACCTCCATCTGTTCTTTGGTGTTTCATCCAGAGGGAGTCATTTTTATAGTATGGAAAACCCCCTTCAAAGAGTTCCTTCATCTGGGGGCAATGTATATCCTCACATGAGTAACCCTTATCATGTTGTTTTCTCCTCCCAAGTGACTTCCTCAGTGATGATTCCCTTACAACCTTTTATGAATTGGTTTGGAGGAGGATACTATCCTGTCAGACAGGGCCATATTGTATACCAGAACCCTTCTTGGCCAACAATCTCTCAAAATCAGTCTTTCCCACAACCTTGGTTTCAGATGTCACAACTAGATACAACAAGCCATGCTGGAAACACAAGTCCACTCACTGCAAGTCATACTGGAATTATATTGCCAACCTCTACTAGTCATGTTGGAGATAGGTCAACAACCTCTGCAAGTTATGTTGAAGACATGCAACCAACCACTGCAAGTCATGCTGGGGAAGAAATCTAGTCACTGCTAGTCACACTGCACATACATCACCAACCTATGCTAGTCATGTTGGGGATTCATCACCAACCTCTTCTAGTCATGTTGGAGGCTCATCAACAACCTCTACAAGTTATGTTGAAGACATGCAACCAACCACTGCAAGTCATGCTGGGGGAAGAAATCTAGTCACTTCTAGTCACACTGCACATACATCACCAACCTATGCTAGTCATGTTGGGGATTCATCACCAACCTATTCTAGTCATGTTGGAGGCTCGTCAACAACCTTTGCAAGTCATGTTGAAGACAAGCTACTAGCCTCTGTAAGTCATGATGGGAGCATGTCACCAACCACTGCAAGTCATGCTTGGGGAATTCATATGATTGAGAATCCTAGACCTATAAGACGTAATCCCAAGTTCCTTTGTATACTTTGCAAATGATATCACCTTACTTGTTTGTGCCATGCTACTGTAGTGGTACGAGAAGCATGATCCTTATCTGGGGGCCCTTCGGGTTCTGAGTCATCTTTGGTTTCCTAAAATTGTAATCCTTCTTTGGTTGATACATCGGTCGTGCCGATGCAATCTTCGGCCGACACCACTATTCTTTTGAGGGGTGATGCATTTCTTGACCTTGTTGTCTCACATCCTATTCAACCAACGGTCATGCCGATGCAATATTCAACCAACATCACTCATGTTTTGGGAAGTGATGCATCTCTTGACCATGTTGTCTCACATCCTTTTAAACCAATGTTTGAAGAAGTGGTCGTGCCAATGAAATATTCGGTCGATCCTACTCTTCTCTTGGAGAGTGACAAATCTAAGGAAGTGATATTGTCGATGCAATCTTCGGTCAATCCCACTCTTCTTTTGGGGGGTGATGCATCTTTCGACCATGTCTTTAGCATTTCTAGTTTCGTACCTTTTTCATAAGGGAGAATTCCACTTTCTTTGAGTACACTCCCTCGAAGTCCTAGGATGGTTTCCTTTGATTGGCATGATCTTGTAGGGCTCCGCTTCCTTCTCTGCAAGGATCCTCTACAAGTGTTTTATCCTCCTCGGCTTGGAAATTTTTGGGTTCTCCCAAGCTTGTGTCAGCCACCTGTAAGTTGCTGAATTTTGACAGAAGTCTTGCATGGTATCCTTGGCCTCCCCCATGATATGCTTCTTAGAACAACATCCTTGAGTCTTAGTTAATCTCTTTTCAAGACTTATTAAACATGAAAATATTTTCGAGTGAACTTGTCTCTTTCACACTCGTTAAATGGCTTTGAAAGGACATCTATTTGGTGTAAGTTTAACCCATTTTCAGACCAAGTACACTAGTTTCGAAAAAGGAACACTCTAGTCAACATTGGCCGGAAGAGTTCTCCTAGGTATTGTTTTATACTTTTTCAGGCCTAGGGGACTAAATTTACGAAAAAGGACATTCTTTGGAGTTAAGTTGTAATTGCATTTCATCCTCCTTCTTGTATTATTGATCCTATTGTCAGTTCCCTCTTTCTCGTTATAAGCCTATTACCTCAACAATTTTCATCACCAGCGAAGCAGACCCTTGTTTATATCCTTTGCAGCTTGACACCCTGTACCCTAAGAGGAAACATTCCCCTGAGTTTCCATTCCTTGCWTGCACTTCCTTTCATTGAGAATAGGTATGTTCCATTGTTTTGAGCTATTTTCCTAAGTTTAACCCATTTTCAGACCAAGTAGACTAGTTTTGAAAAAGGAACACTCTAGTCAACATTGGCCAAAAGAGTTCTCCAGGGTATTGTTTTATACGTTTTCGGGCCTACGGGACTAAATTTACGAAAAAGGACATTCTTTGGAGTTACGTTGTAATTGCATTTCATCCTCCTTCTTGTAGTATTGATCCTATTGTCGGTTCCCTCTTTCTCGTTATAAGACTATTACCTCAACAATTTTCATCACCAGCCAAGCAGAGCCTTGTTTATATCCTTTGCAGCTTGACACCCTGTACCCTAAGAGGAAACATTCCCCTGAGTGTCCATTCCACGTATGCACTTCCTTTCATTGAGCATAGGTATGTTCCATTGTTTTGAGCTATTTGCTTACTCGCGACACTCGTTTCCTCCTCTGTATCATAGCGTTCATTTTCTTATGAAAAAACAAAAAATATTGGCGGGAAAGGAATATCATCTTATGTTGGCAGCAGTCATGTCACCTTTGAACATAGCATAAAATTTTGAGTCCATTATCATCCAAAGTTTGGGTTTATCGTGACCTTAGGAGGTTGAGATCGTTACTTAGATTTTACTCCTTCGACTGGTTATTCTTCTAGTCCCTATGGAGAGTTTGATTGGTGCCTCCTACATCACAAAGTTTCATCATCAAGTCTATGCTGCCAGAGTCCTCCATATGTCTCATGCTCTTGTTCAAAGGAAGTATATAAGCCTATGTAGGCCATTCCTAAGAACTCTTGACTTTGCATGTCGACCATACCCTCAGTGTGTATTAGAGTTACATGAAGTTGTAGTCCTACCATGCATCCTGGTCCTACTTTAATTATGGGTAGGTAACGCTGAACCCAATAGTCAACATCTCCTCATTGGTCACTGATTGGGAGGTTTCCCTTGTGTTTGATGACAATAAATCTATTCACATAATGGGATTTGTGCAATGTCTTGGATTCCATTAACCTTATTGATGGTTTCCTCTCCTTTTTTGAGAGTCTTCCTTATTGGATGCTATTCAGAGTGTATTTTTCGTGCACTACTTACATCTGGTGCATGCAAAAGATGCACAGGGTCATTGGTTCGTGAACATCCTCTTCGTCCAAGTTCTTCCAAATCATCAAGCTATTTATTTGCACCTCGTGTTGACTAATTATAGATGCCTTAATGCTCTCTTTTCAACGAGTCTCCTTCCATTGACTTCAGCTCATCTATTCTAGAAACGAGACCTAGAGTCCTATGAGTACCTAGAGGCTTGCAGTCATCAGTGGCGGGTTCTCCCTCCATCGATAGTTGGGAATACATCAATGTCTCCTGATCAATGGATTGTTCAAGTGCTTGACCTCAATACCTTTATTCACACTTGTAATAATGTACTCGGTGCCTTGATACCTGCTTTCATTATCGGTAGGTTGTCTCGTGTTTGTTAACGATATACCTTAATGGCCAGTAATCAAATGAAGCCTCATTGTGTTTGACCTCAACTCCTCTATTCACATGATGTATAATTTCACCTTTGGAAGATCATGTAGAAGACATGAAGACATTGGTTTACAATAGCATATTTCCTGAGTTGTTGCTATTGTTCATTGGAATAGTACCTATATGACTTCAATGATCATGGGAGATCAAATCGTACTCCATTGTATACATATATCTTCAGATTGACTTTGAGATTGGTTTCCACTGGGCCTTGTTCATGACTATGACAACCTATGGCATGTGTCTACCTTGTATTTCCTATTCATGGACATGAACAACTATTTGGTATATTTCCACATGGATCTGCAGTGTAATTCAAATTGGAAGCCATATGTATGAAGCCATCATGGATTGTAATATTCTCATGAGCAACTAGTTCTTCCAACTAAGTCTCCATTACTCCACTTCTGGGAATTATAATGTATTTCGACGATCACATATACTCCTCTGACCTCACACATTAGGGGGCATCTATTACAACTAATTTTTCCTCACACCATGCAACTTGCTTAGATGGCCTTTCCATTTCCCTATGAAAACTTGAAGTCCCCTTTTGTAATTCCCAAATCCAAAAAGTCATATTTTTCCACATATACGTGCCCTACCAGTTAGACAACATGTGTATACACAGGTTGCATGGCTACAACCCACATACATCGGGTTTGGTGCTCAAAATTAAAAATTGTGTTGGGTTTCCATGTCACATCACAATATCCATGATCCTTCACCTCCCATATACTAGAAACGTTCTGAATCGACCCTTCAATTCCATTTGAAGGATGTAAATTGAGCCATATCCAAGTTGTGGAAGAGGATATAATTCAACTTTTGAGAGAAAAGATACTCTAGATAAATTTCACTTCACATTGAGTTTGTATCCCTTTATCCTTGAAAGTATGAACACATTGTTAATCCCCCAAGCTCTTCCCTCTTTGATGGAGAACCTCATTGTCTCTCATATATGAGATTTATTTTGGTGGAGGATTGAAGTGGTGGAGGCCTAGTTGGAAGGGAATTGGTTTCTCGGTTCTGAGGCGTGCTGACACGAAAGTTTGTCACTTGTATACTTCTGTTGATTATATTAATAAAAATACTCTTTTCTCGTCCAATTGATATCTTGCAAATATTTGAATTATTATTCCATCAGTGTCTTTGATATGTTAATGGTTAATGGATTATGTTATTTTATATGGTAACATTATATATGATCACCATATGCTTGTGTATCTTGGTTGTTGAGGACAAGTTGCGGGTATAAATATTTGAGTTGCGTGCTCAACAATGGTCTTCATTGAACATCCGGGAGAGGTAGGCTCTTTATATTATCTTTTTAGCATCTTCATTTATATAGAATACTTGGGATTAGAGTTGATTTCTGCAGTCATTCCACCTGTTGTGGTTTACCCCATGCCATAGAGTGATTTTCCTCATAACAAAGACGCAATGTGATCAACAAATGAGGAAATACCATGGGGAGAATAAACCAAAGTGATTCCAAGGTTGACTCATTGTAGGTGACTCAGAATGTGACCAAAAGAGATAATATAAATTTTCCAGTGTGTCGGTCAATTCTATTTCCATATAATTCTGTCACATTTAAATTGTGAATCCAGTGTTCGTAGACTTGTGAAGTGTACAACACTGTAATATGTGCAAGGATTTGATTTCTTCCTAATCTAAATGATTGCAGTTGTAGAAATAGAATTAAGCTATGGAAAATTGAAATAGAGTTAAGCTACATAAAGCAGAGTAAATTCATATCCAGCGAAATGAGCACAATAATGATTCTAAACACTCCTAAATATTTAACTCTTAGATCCACATATTTTACCATTCAGTTCCATGGCCTACATAATTTACCATTTCAGTTCTATCGATCAATAATTTGTGTGATTAGACTTTACTGTGTAAAACTTAGCTGAAAAAAAATAACTGAACTGAAATTGAAATCACACATTAAGAAATGGAAATCACACAAGTAGAATGTAAATCACACAACTGAAATGTAAATGAGTAGTGTACTCCTCCTCAAGGGGCCCTCCTGGCTCGGGGGACACTATTTAAAAAGAACTTATGTGAATAAACTTATGATCTCAAACACATAAACTCATGAAATTGCAGCAACCATAGTTCCTTTGTATTAATTCAAACTAGCCAAATGAATTTACAACAATTTGATATATCTACTGCCCTTGGTAATGTTTGATACTTCTTATTTATACAAGTAAATTGTGATCTCTCAGATCCGATTTATTTGGAATAATATTAGCTCAAATCATAACAAAATACACATGATATATAAAAATATGATGTAGAATCTTCTTTTGATCTTTCCACAATTTATTAACTAAATGATATGAAGAAATTCATGACAGGTATGCATGAATTTATTCATGAAATCTCGTTCTCTTTCATGGACATATTGGTTGAGTCTGGTCTTGCATTCATTTCCACATAGATATGTTGATCAGAGCATTGAATTTCCCTTTGTTGATGTGTTGAGAGGTCCTCATGCCGATCTAACAGATGGATAAGCTTAAGGTGTCAATTTGGCATCTGTGGTAACTCTAGAGTTTATCTGGAAGTGGCTCGATCCTTAAAAATGAACAGATATGCTACTGAAACAATCATTAGCAACCTACAAAAATCTAGTAGCTACAGAATCAGGGGATTCTGTAGCTTTTAGAAAATAACAACAAATTAAACTAAATTGCATTAAGAATAAAAAAAAAATGTCAAAGACTGAACATTCACCTCATATGCTCTTTTATATCACTTCTGGAATCAAGCAAGGATTATGATGGAAACAATGAAGGTATAATATATGAATATGACTAAACAATATGAAAAGGTAATGAAAAAAAGAGTAAGTTTTCAAATCCCAACATTTCCCCCACGCTGGAGATGTTGTGTGTCCTCACACAACAAAATACCTTATCAATCCTTCAAAATTTCAAAATTTTTGTATTTCTAGTTGACTAGACATGATCTGATGCCTCCAACAGTGCTTCTAATCCAAATGAAGAACCTTGATGTTTCTTATTTAATTCCTTGATTTTATTTCTTAGTCTCTGATTACAAACTCTTTCCTCTTGTGTCCTCCCATATGATTTTTTTGCTTTCTTTATAAAAAATTTTCTTTCATTGTCAAACCCTTTTGTCTTCTTTTGTAATTTAGCTACAGTCTTTTTCAAAGTTTTGTTTTCTTCTTTGATATGATTATCTAAGACCTCCATCTCATAAATTATATTCTTTAGCTCTTTAATTTTTTCTTTGTCATTCTGGGAAGGAAGAGGATCTTTTGTAGTTTTTATTTCTGCATGAATTTTATTTGAAATATCTCCAATTTCTTCAATCATAGGTGCAAAACAATTTATGTTTGAATAAATACCTATTTGCAAAGCCTTAGCAGTAAAGGATCTAGTCCTTCATCTTGTATTGGCCACACCTTATTTCTTTTCCGGGACTGTCATTCTCTAAATCGATCACAGGACCCAAAGTTTTTCTTCCATCGCCTTTTATCTTTAATTCTCTTGTTTCACTCCTTATCTTTCAAACCATCTGCTTAGCTTCTAACTTCTTTTTATTATTTTGCACAACTATTGATCTCGTGTCAATCTTTGGTTCCTGAGATAATCTCTCCTCAATTTCCGGTTCCTATGAAAACATCTCCTCCATGATAGACTTTCGAGGTTGTCCTCGCTTCCCTCTTACCGAGCTAGTTTTTTTTTGTTTTGTTTTGTTTTGGAATTGATCTTTCTTCCCCTTCTTCGAATGGTGTCAAACCCTTGAGTTCCTTATGTGTATTTTCAAGGATCCAACTGAGGATCTTTGAACTTCCCTTTGTTTCCTCAAGGGTTGAACCCTTAACTAGTGTCTTAGGTGAAGTTGAACCTTTGACCTTTTCTTTTACTGGAATTGAACCTTGAACCTGCAATTTCATAGAACCTTTTTATTTTCTAAGTTTTTGAATTCCTCTATTTTAGTATTTGATATATGTATGTTAATTTCCACCTCATCTTTATTACCTGCAACTTCAATCTTATCCTCATGCTCTATTTCCTCCTCTATTTCAAGGAATCCATTTCTTGAAAATAAATTGTCCCATGTATCATCCAACTACTGTAATTTAGTTATGATGTGTATCTTTATGAGTCCATAGTGATACAAGTTTCGTTCTGCATTTCGAGAGATATTGTTAGTAACCAATGCCATTTTCTTAATATTTTTGAGTAAATAGAATGACTCATTGATTTTATAGCCTTTTACCAAATGCAACAACAAGTGGAGATGATAATAAAAGACTAATCCATACCTTCCTTCAAAAGTGACATGTTTTTGCAGAATGAACATAATGTTTATCCATCTTGATTTAATTTTAGCAACAAGTATTCCTTTATTCCAATTCTCTTCTTTTTCAAGGTTCACTAGGAATTTCTTCCACTCATCAGTCGTTATCCTCTAGTTTTTAAACCATTTTCACATTTTTGTGGTAATTCTGTAGCTTGAGTGATAAATTCCTTTGTTATCTCCATCTCCAGTTCTCCTATGCGCACCCTTCTCCCATCAAATTCATGTGCAATTTTTTTGGCCACCTTTTCATTATATCCTTGAAATTTTTGTAAAAACGAAAGACAGCCCACTTTCTGAAAATGATTATAAAATTTCAGATACACTTCCAGTAATTCAAGTCCAAAAGGCTCATATCATTTTACAGGTCCCATCTCTGTTATTAATAAAGGCTTCGTCTCAAGAAAAACTACTCTTTTGCCTCAAATATTGCTACATGACAATTATATAGAATCATGGAGGAATGGTATGCGAAATGGAAGGGATAATAGGTGAATGCAAGGAGTAATGGAGACGAATTTAAATGATTACAACTTAATGATGGAAAATCATGATGATCATGCCATATGTCCACGTTTATATCTAAATCGTACATAGTGAGATTATTGGTGGATAACGCATTGATTTCTCATTATGATTCTGTATAAATATCAGTCATACAACTTCAATTATATCGGCCATATCATTTTTTTTTCTTTTTGAAACATGCACGTCAAAAATACAATTTTTTCCATGCATATGAATTATAATTCACAACGATTATTTTATACGGAGAAATCAAATAGGAAGATATATGGATATAAGTGGGTTTGTCTAAGGTTTATGGAATAAAATAGTTTTTAAGTAGGGAATATATGAACATGAAAGGACACAGGTAGCTTAACCAAAATGAGCATAAAAAATGTTCATCTCTTTCATAATTTTTGTATTTCTAAAATGCATTAAAGTTTAATAAGTTGTTACCTCATACTTTCTTTTACCTGTAACCTTGCCAATTGAATTTTTGTAGTTGCTCTTTATTTGAATTTATTGATGAATATGTCTATTGATGGAGAGTATCATCTATTGTTGATTATTCTAATGAAGGATTGAAGAAATGTTGGTGAAGTGTTTCCGAAATGTTGAAGAAGTGTTGATAAAAAATTTAGAGATACTGCTGAAGGAACCCATAATCTCCAAGAATGTTGATATAGATTCCTCTGAAAATTTATTGATGAAGAAACTTTGGAATATTGATGAAGAAACTCTGGAAGAAACTATGAAAATATCTTGAATTTCACGACAATAGAATCTGTGAATATTAGTTGTTGAAACTGTTGCTTTGGATTACAAAAAAATCTTGAAGTTCAACCAAAATTCTTCTGTCTTTGATGTATTCCTCCATTGATGCCAAATTTATTGTTGATGAAGATAAAATTTGGAAACAAAACATTGTCTTTCTACAACTTTGAATCATTTTCTAGGAACTAAGAAAAACTTAATAAAAATCTGTGTTTTTATTTGTCTTGAACCCTGCCCCCCATTACTGGTTTTCAAGAAAAAATCAAGTCCAGTTGCGCCAGTAAATTGGTTTTCACAGTTGGACTTATTTTTATCTTTACTATTTGTTTATTTATTTATTCTTCTTTCCTATTGTACTTTTCTTGAAAAATAAAATCTATTTCAAGTATAGGAATACTTCCAACAGAGCCATTTGCGTAACAAGACCTCAAGTAGACTCATATGCGATGTCGAAAAATGTACCTTTATGGATGTCGATATATGAGAAACCAGTTGATCTGTTTGATTGGTTTCCAAGGAATGATGAAGAGTGAAGTGGTGTTTTCGCCTAATGACTGCCTGTAACCATTCTTCAATATAGTCATTGTTCTCTTGGTTTAGTATGTACGCCTTTGTCACATCTTGACGATATTCTAATATTTGTTGATTGGTCTCTTGAATGCATAAAGGATATGATGATGGGAATGCTAGAGATCCCTCAATATCAAGTTCTAATGAATTCTCTCCCTCAAATGCGGTCCATGATTATTTGGTATCCTCTTGCTGTTGTTCATGGAATTGTTCCTTTTTTATCACTTCTTGGAGTGCAGATATATTCTTGACTACTGTCAAGATTTGATGTTCCTGAGAGGAAGAGATCCTAGTTGTTGCTAAGATTTGAGAAAGTTCTTGGAGTAACATTCTCCTTTACTCAACAGGTTCTTGAACATTCTTTAATTTCTCCCAACTGGTATATAGCTCCTGCTCACAAATGGATTAGCGTATGGGGGTTCTTACAACACCAAAAAATAATTGAAATCAACTAAAATAAAAGCACACTACTTTTTGAATGAAATCTACAAAACCAAAACACACTATGTCTTGATTACCTCATGCTACTAAGACCTTGTTGTCACCAGGTTATCATTTGACATGAGCTAGTCATTACATGCATTCTACCTATATGAATCTAAAATGAGAAACCAATTCCCTTTGTACACTTCCCCAACAATGATGCCAAAACTTTTGGTCAATTCTATTGCCAGAGAATTCTGCTACATTTAAATTGTCAATCCGGTGTTTGTAGACTTGTGAAGTGTACAACACTGTCTGTGCAAGGATTTGATTTCTTTCTAATATAAATGATTGCAGTTGTAGAAATAGAATTAAGCTATGGAAAAATGAAATAGAATTAAGCCATAGAAACCAGAGTAAATGAATATCCAACAAAATGAGCACTACAATGATTCTAAATAATCCTAAATTGTTAACCCTTAGATCCACATATTTTACCATTCGGTTCCATGGCCTACACAATTTACCATTTCGATTATGTTAGTCATTAATTTGTGTGAATAGACTTTACTATGAAAAACTTAGCTGAAACAAAATGAAATAACTAAACTGAAATTGAAATCACACAACAGGAAATGGAAATCACACAAGTAGAATGTAAATCACATGACTGAAATGTAAATGAGAAGCGTACTCCTCCTCAGGGGGGCCTCCTGGCTTGGGGGACACTTCTGAAAAAGAACTTATGCGAATAAACTTATGATCTCAAACACATAAACTTGTGAAATTGCAACAACCAAAGTTCCTTTGTATTAATTCGAATCGACCAAATGAATTTACAACAATGTGATATATCTACCTCCCTTGGTAATGTTTGATACTTCTTATTTATACAAGTAAATCGTGATCTCTCAGATCTGATTTCTTTGGAATAATTTCATCTCGAATCATAACAAAATGCACATGATATATAAAAATCTGATGTAGAATCTTCTTTTGATCTTTCCACAATTTCTTAACTAAATGATATGAAGAAATTCATAACAGATATGCATGGATTTCTTCATGTAATATCGTTCTCTTTCGTGGACACAATGGTTGAGTTTGGTATTTCATGCTTTGCCACATAGATATGTTGACTGGAGCGTTGAATTTCCCTTTGTTGATGTGCTCATAGGTCCTCGTGCTGATCTAATAGGCGGATACTATGAAGGTGTCGATTTGGCATCTGTGGTAACTCTACAGTTTATCTGGAAGTGGATTGATCCTTGCAAATGAACAAATATTCTACCGAAAAAATCATTAGAAACATACATAAATTTGGTAGCTAGAGAATCAGGGGATTCTACATCTTTTCTAAAATCACAACAAATTAAACTAAATTGCATTAAGAATAATAAAAATATGTCAAAGACTGAACATTCATGTCAGATGCTCTTTTATATCACTTCTGGAATCAAGAAAGGATTGTCATGGAAAAAATGAAGGTATAGTATATTAAGATGACTAAAAAATATACAAAGGTAATGACAAAAAGAGTAAGTTTTGAAATCCCAACAAAGTGTGCTAAGGAGCACTTTTGATAGTTTCCCCCCAAAAATAATAATTTGGAATACTAGTACAAGCAAGGAGATAAGTGTTTGAATGATGAAAAAGTGAATAACTTTGAATATAATGATGGAAAATGTGAGTAACCAAGGGGAATGAATTGATGGTAATATCCTAAAGTGTAGGTGAATGCTTGAAAACTATTGTAATCAATATTCATAGTATGGATGAGGATAAGGGATAGTGATGAAAACTAAAGTGAAACAACTAAAGCCAATAAAACCACTTGATATTTTGGGGAAATAAATCGATGGTCATGGGGATAAGAAGTGTGTGGTTCAACTATAGGAAATAGACTATATGGATTCCTGATCCTAAATGGGATACAAAAACATGGATTCCCAAATGCATGAGGTTACAATAAATGCCTACCCCATGAAGGTAAAGCAATACTTTTGGGAAAGGGAAAATGAAAAGGTGGATAGGTTAGGCCACTTTCCCTGTTTAGGGGGGTGGAGGGGGGTTCCTACATGTCTTATTTGAATGGAAAAAACAAGGTTGATGCAAAAAAATCAGAGGGGGTAGATTACCTATATTCTAGTTTAAAGAAATATACTTATACTAGCCACAATATGCTTGATAAAAAGAATCGTGGAACATAACTAGTGTTCCTATAAAATACCTACACATATAAAAGTAATACCGTAGTGTAAAATCTATTTTGAGAAAAAAAAAAGGCGTAGACAACATGAATAACAAATATCTAGGGCCTAATTTACCTAAAATTAAACTACAAGGGAAACAAAGTTGTTCCAATGAAGTGCCTAACCATAAAAAATGATGATTATGGTGAGGAAGATATCATGAATAGGAATACGGTAATGTGTCAAATGGGGCTTTGATGAGGTTATATGCAGTGTAAGAAATTCCCAAAAAAATTATAAATAGGGTGGGACCTTCAATTTCACAATCAACAGTACCTAGTTGAGATCAAGTTGCGGTGAGAAATATGTGGTGATTTTTATTTTGAGACTTTTATATGTACCTTTTTATTTCAGAGGATCTTGACCCTTTGCCTACACCATGTTATCAAATATGAAAGATTGAGAGAGACAGGTGAAATGATAGGGTGAGTTGATGAGGAGAGATGGGGGCAGTGTCATGGGTAATGTATTCCAATTGAGGTAGTTTGCATATTTGTGCCAACTCCCAATGTAGATTAAGGATTATCCTTACACTAGTATGGGACACATGGGAGACCTGAAGCTCCCACGCCCTCTTGGAAAAGCATGGGAAATAGGGGGTAAGTAAAAGTGCATTAGTATTTTGTTTTTGTTGCATTTACATACTATCATAAATCATTTCTAGATTTCTTAAATGCTACATGTAATTGATCTTCTTCATCTTTTTTATGTGTATATGTGGCCCCAATGAGGCTAGTCAAACAACCCTGATGACAAGGTTCAGTCAATGGGTAAATCCCACACCACCAGCCCAAAGGCATAAGAAAAATGATAATGCTATCCTCGAGGAATTATTCAACTGAATGGATTGATTTCTATATGGGGTGACCAACCAGAGGTGGAAGTAGTTGGATGAGACATTTATTGAACTTTTCTTTGATGTATCAGCTAATTGACACACTATTATGAGAAGGATGGCTATGGAAGCTCAAGTAATAAGGAATCTAGCTAGGGGAGACTTATCATCATGGCCCCAATATCCTCATGATAATGATGAGGATAATTAGAATAAGCATGAGGGTGATGAGGATAAATAGGTATTTAGTTAGAATTCCCCCCCATACTATGCTTAAGATTTTTGTGCATGTATCATATTTTGACAATGTAGACTATGATGTCAACATATTATTTTTTGGATGATGATGATGGTATGCATATGTTGTAATTACATGCGATTATAATTATGATGATGACAATACATATGCAAATGTATGGTTTAATTTCTCTTTTGTAATAAACAACTTGAATACTAGTCTACAATTGTATTTACAATATGATCTACGAAGATTTTGAGATTACTTGGAACATGAATGAATATGATGGATTGAAATTGTCTAACCAATAGTCTAACTCACATATATTTTCTAAACATGTAAGGAACATGAACCTGGTATAAATGATTCAACTATGTAATGAAAAAATGAGAGTCAATATGAAAACAAAGGTGATAATGTGAAATTGGAGTGCATCAACTAGGAGACCTATCAAAACATCAAACTTTCCTAATTATCAATAGTAGCACCAACACATAGACCAGTGAGATGGAATAATGAATGAAAAGGGGTATAGATAACCCAAGTTGTTTAGGCTATTATGACTTAATGAATCATGCCATCGAAAAAACACATGTAAAATGTGGGTTGATGATCCATTTAAAAATACCAGGAAATGAAATTGTATGGCTCTCAAGAAAAGACTACAAATGCAAAAGAGACGATGCAACTAATGTAGATACATACATGTAAATAATATGGTCAGATCATAGGGATACAATTTCTTCAAGTACAACCCATTGTGAGAATTTTTGAGAAGTTCACTTCCAGGACCAGTAAGTAAGAATGCTCCCTTTCCTAAACAATGTTTAATGATGTAAGGGCCTTTCCATAAGGATTCTAAGGGAGAGGTATCAGGTAAAATTTCAATGGCCAATTGAATGGAGTGTATTTCACACTCGATAGGTAAAACTTCCTTGATGCCATGGATGAGGTGAAAAGGTTTAAATTTAGTGATAGTTTAACTAATGCCCCATATTCCCACAAAGGAAGGAATAACACATTGCTCTAGTTAGAATTGTGCTTGTTAACTATTCATAGGAGCATGGTTTTGAGAATTTTGTTAATAATCTCAACTTGATCATTCCCTTGTAGATAACATGGTTACAAAAATTGATGTTCAAATTTCAAATGGGTATCTAGCTCATATTATACCACGTCCTCAAAATATGTGCCATGATTTGACACAAATTGTTTTAGGACACCAAAATGAGAAATAACATGGTTAAAGAAAAATGAGTAGCAATGATTGTCATATTACTGAATGTTGGTATGGATTTATACCACTTGGTAAAATAATCAATGACCACCACAATATATTTACAACCACTAACCAACATATGTTTACATTCCATAAAATTGGCCCCCCACTTGCAAAAGGGACCAACTAAAATTATAGGATGCACAAGGGCCAGAGGAGCCCTAGCCTTAGGGGAAAACACTTGGCAATTATGACATCTCTCAGTGGCTTGAATACAATAAAAAAAAGTAGGCTAAACATAATTATCTATAATTATTTTTTTAGTGGTAGCCATTCCAGAAAGGTGGTGACCATAAGCATCATTATGACAATCATTTAAGACTTGCTAAACTTTGTCAAATATTAGAAAACATGATAAAATTGTTTCAACTTCTCATATATAAAGAACACCATCTATGAGGAGATATCAAGGGGATTTTTGAAGAATATGATGTTAGTGATCATGAGATAAGAAAGAGATGAATTTTTGAGTGCACAAGTAAATGACAATTTCACCATACCAAGGGTCATCTGATGAAATGGTGAACACGTGTTCATTAGAAATATCATCATTAAGAGGTGGGGCATTAGTATCGGTAGGAAGGTCTCTTAGATAGGGAAAAATATTTCTTACTCTTGACAATAAAAAAATTAAGATTGAACTCTTAGAGGATAAATCCATTAGGTGAATTTTCCATTAATAAATTTCTTATTGAAGAGATATAACATGGGGATAGAATTCACAACCGCCTTGGTTTTCCTAGTCAAAATGTAATGGCATAGTTTTTTATTTGAGAAGAAAAAATATGGGGGAAAGTTTATTATCATGGTTATAAGGTAATGTTGATCCTAAAATGTTCTTACTAACGTAATAGATTACATTCTCTAAGTGATCCTCCCCTTATTTAACCAACACACCTTCCATAACAAAAGGACACGTGGAGATATAGAGGATATAGTCTTTTTCAAAATCATGAGGGTTGATCAAGGGGGAATAAGTAAGGGAATGATTTAATGCATGAAAGGATTGTTGAGCTTGGATATCCCATACAAATGTATGTTGGAACAAAACAAACATAAAAAATCATGTGCATATGTAGCATAATCATGAATGAACATGCATAAGAAGTTGGCCTTACTTTGAATACTCTACAACTGACACAAAGTTTTGGGTGGAGGTAATTCAAGGATTGATATATATTTTAATGGGCCAACAGTGATACCCTATTTTGAGACAATAAATCCCAACAAACAACCAACAATAAAACAAAATACACACTAAAGTGGGTTCAATTGAATGCTTTACTTGCAACACCAAAGGAGGATTTTGCAAAGATCTTCCTAATGTTGTGACCACTTCTTGGAATGAGACACAAGGTTTACAAGATAGGTGAGGATGATATAAACTAGGTCATGAAAATAATATGACATGGATCATTGAAAAGTGGCTCCAATGTTCTTCAACCCATATGAAATAACTCTATAGGAAAAAATCCCTCAAGGAGAAGTAAACAACATCTTATACTAGTATTGGGGATGAATTTGGATTTTATTATAACAAAAAATTCCATCCATAAAGGATAGGATTTCATGGCCTACACAAGAATATATAACTTGGTTGATAAAAGGGGTGGGGTATTTTTCTTTAGGATAGGCCCTACTGAGATCGTGAAATTTAATACAAACTCAAATGATTCCTTGTTTATTTTTAACAAGGATTAAGTTAGACACTCATATGGTGTACTTAATTGGATAAATGAAACTAGACTTTTGAAGCTTATCAATTTCAATTTTAACATCCAGGGACTTGATAGGATGAATAGGTTGTTGTTTTTGTCATATTGAGGGCACATTGTGCCAAATATCGATATGATGTTCTAAAATGGAAATATTGATTCTCAACATTTAGGAATAAGACTAGGTGAAAATATCATGGAACTCCTTGAAGAGAGACCTATAATTTGTGACCTCTTCAAGGGAACAAGAGGTGTCAATAATAATATGTTCCATGACACTAGGATTAATTGAAATATCCACTTTGATAGTAGAATAAATGTTATCCATGTTACCTTCCTCGAAGGCATCTAGGGTATGAATTGGGTTTTTGAACCACTTGGTTGGGCATAGTAGTATACAATATTTATACTTGAAGGATAATTGATCAAAAGGAATATTTATGGTGATTTCATTCTGAGGTAGAAAATAAACATGGTGATGCATATCATCCCATGGGAAGTCAGGAATATTCAAATCTTTGATTATTTCATCTTTAGAATGAAAAGTGGGATTATCAAGACCAAAAGGATTATATACCACTGTTGAAGTCGTGGAATAGGATATGGTTTTTGTTGAAGTTTAAATTAAATATAAATAATGATCAATAGACGAGGAAATTATTGAGGTGAAAATATAACAAATAGATGTAGTATCCTCAATTAGATTACTAGGGGGTAAAACTATTTCCATAGGTAATTATTGTGAGACAACAAAGTTCTAGTGAAGTGCTGCAAGAGTTGTTATGAACTTAGGGAGGTCAAGACAATTGTGAGAATAATAACCATAGATGCCACATAAATAACATGAGTGATTTGTATGTGTTGGATTACTAAGAGGGGCGATGAACCGGTAATAATAAATTTATACACTTTTAACCACAATTTATATTCCTTTAACTTATTAAAAAATGTTCATTTGTTCATCATTAATATGTTATTGCATCATATAACATTAACATCCATCAACGCATAATAAAAAATAATAGACACATCAACACAATACACAGTACACCAGTATTTTACGTGGAAACCAAATGCGAGAGAAAACCACAAATTGTTTTTCTTATATGTCTTTAAGAATCACATTCAAGGAAGCACCGACTTCCAATTCTCTGGCTCCAACCAAAAGGAGGATCCAACCCCCTAATTCTCAGGCTCCAACCTGAAGGAAGATCTAACTCCCTAGTTCTCCAGCTCCAACCAGAAGGTGGTTCTAACCACCTATGCTTTCCCCGTCCTACCGCCCTAAAATATAAATTCCAAATATAGAAAACCTATCACTGTCACTGAATCAATTGTTGTCACTATCAACCTATACCAACAACCTGTAGCAACCTGTACCAAACAAATTGTACCAAAAACCTGTACCAACAACCTATGCCAATAACCTGTCACAATAATCTCATCAACCAATCATGTACATCAATAACTAGCACATGTACTATCACAAGTGAATCAACCATGCACATCACAACACCTCATAACCATCACCAATATCAAGATATGATTCTAATAATATACCAAGATATTTATGCCCATCAACCATAAAATATGTGCCAACAATACTACTAGCAAGTGCATCTAACAATGCAACAAACATGTACCAATCATGCATCAACAACACATCAACTATGACTCATCAAGATGTACCAACATCATCAACTATACACCTCATGTATGTGCCAACTCATCAACTACATGCCTCAACCATGTACCCAACATGTACCTCAAGCATATAACAAATACATACACCAAGATATCCAACAAAATTCCTCCAGCAATACTGTAATATACCCATGACGGGGCATAAAAACTTATTCTCTTTTCTTAAAGGATAGATTTGTTGGACAACTGAGAGGGGGGGGTGAATCAATTGTTACCGTGCTTAAAAAATTATGCTTCTTTTAAAATCTTTACAAGGCACTCAATGATGATCACAATAATGCAGAGAAATAAACAAAGGCACATTCAGCATCAGTCACATATATGAGAAAGATAGAGACAGATAATTCCTGAGGAAACCTATATAGGGTAAAAACCTCCTTTTCTTTATATGATAAGTATTATCTACATTCTTTACATTATAATACATATGAGCACCAACTCATTGTGAGGTTACAACCTCTGTTTTTGCAAGCTGCAACTTGCTGAGAGCACCGACTCTCTGTTTTCTCTAGCACCCACTAGAAGGAAGCACCAACCCCCTGGTTTCTCTAGCACCAACTAGAA
>ML777674.1:236685-249675 GCA_009831015.1 Picea engelmannii
CTGCTTAGAAAGAAAGGAATCAGACTGCCTTGTTCTCTGTAGACTTTAATCTCACAAGTGTGCTAAACAGAAGAAAGGCCTAAGGTTCCTGCTTAGACAGAAAGGAACTAAGTGCTTGGTTCTCTGTTAGATAGAGCTTATTGCTTTCTTCATTATTACTTTCATAAAAGAGTGTTAGTACTGAGTCTCTGTTTGAGAGTAAGGGTCCTGTTCTCTGATTACAAGATAGTCATTCTTACCCATTGCAATGTTATTTTAAATGTAATCCAGGATTCTTAATTTGAACTGCAATAGGGAGATTACTTTCCTGTGATTCAATTCAGAGCTTCAGTTCACTTCAGCAAGTTTAGATAGAATGATTTCTTTACTACAACACTAAGTGCTTTTGGAATTGAGCATATATAGTGCGCAGCTATCTTTGAAACAAAAGACTTCCCTGGGTTGATAATTTATGTTTCACTTGGTTGTTTGAAATTAATTAAGCAATTATAGTGACCAACACCTTCCTCTAGAAGTTTCCTTGTAACTGTTTTACCCCTTCTCCTTAATTTCAGACTAACCCACTTTCTTGTTGCAACTAACTTTTCCTTAATCAGTCAAATCATAAATACTTTGTTGCAACTACTTTACCTGTAATTAATTAATTTATTGTTCAACCACTTTGACCATTCAACCTTCTTATAATTACAACTACTTTACCCATAAATAATTTATTGTTATAACCAATTTATTATTTAATTGATTTCTCTTTCAACCACTTTTATTAGTGAATTTTATTTATGAATTTCTAGAAGCTTTTGACTTCTTGTTGACCTTCTAGGGGCTTCTAGATTACTCCAAAGGGTTCTCCAACTTCTCAAGGCCATATCTCTCTAACCGTGAGGAACCACGTGGCGTTCCACATATCACCAGAAAGGGAATGGAATGTACTATCCATCCATGATAGTCTCACCTGCATATTCACTGATATTAATGCATTTATTCATCAATTAAATGTAGGTCCCTTACCCATACGTTTGTGCTACTAGAATCTGCTACCGAAATTCTCCAAGGGTTGACATCAATCTACAATATCACTATTCAAGGGTTGACATAAATGAAAACCATCTATCCAAACCATTTGTCCATCAATATAAACCAAATGTCCAACAATATGAAATAATTTGTTTCATTTCTTTGTGACATTAGGGAGAGTGATCTAGATCACATGGATATATTCATTATACATCTCTTATTGAGTGTGAGACCGGGAGTTCCAGACAATGGTGGATGGAATTACCATGAATGTGGAAAATAACACAAGGTAAAGGGACTCTTTTATGCATGGTGATTTAATTTTTGAGTACAGGATTTAGAGGTTTGGTGTCCTAATATTCTTATTTTTTCTGCTAGCTTCTTGTTACTCTAAGCAATGGGAGTGGGGGGAATAAACTCCTAGCTAGACACAGGGGGTGCCACATTTTGAGTAGTCATAGGTTGGACATGAATTAAAATCAATTAAGATGTGGAAGGGGGTATGGTGGTGTAGGGTACCATAAAAGAATTCCTAACATCAATCTTGGAAGGTTTAATGTTTCCATTGCAAGGGTTCCAACCACACATGGGGGGTGGAATCGAAAAGGAATCTATTTGATAGATGATCCTTCCCAATAGTTACCTATCACTACAGGAGGAGCATGTTGATTAATGAGTTGAGAAGAGGGTTTGGTGGATGTGATAGTTCACATGTGTGAACTACCCTTGGATGGAACAAGCTGTGGAGGTCCATAAAAAGTAATGAGTAATGGGGGATCATTAAAAATTATGGGACCAACTTCGGTGAATGAAGGCATATAAATACTTCCTTCAAGAGTTGGAAAATGTTGTGTGTATTATGTTTTGACTTAAGATCATGATATGTAAGTTTATCAAGTATCAAAAACTTTCCTTGATGAGGAAACATAATGAGATGAAAAATTGTAGATGCAACAACCTTTATGGGGTATATATAACTACATCCTAACAAAATGTTATCATCAATTTGGGAATCTACACCTTCAATGTCTATCAAGACAATTTTTCTAACGAGTTCAAAAAGATCATTTTGTAAAAGTACTTACAGTTGGGAAGGATGAACATTATATGAACCAAGGGTCATAAGTGATGATATGACCTTTGGAGAACCTAAATTTTTCCAAATATGAGTGGACATAACACGAGTAGATGCACCATCATCAATTAAACAATGGTGAATACTAATATTTTGTATGGTTACCAATGCCTAAAAAACAATATATGAAGGAATATGAGGTTCCATTTTATCTAAATTGAAAGTGATCAATCAAGGATCATATGGATTGACTACACCCAAATACGAGAGCAAAGTTTTTCACTGTGAAGGGAAATTCTGAAGAACTTCCAAAGTCAACATGGAAATAGGAGACTATGCCAAATCTTCCACAAAACCATAGTTATGGGTATATCTTGCCTTGGGATTAGGGGAAATGCTATGCAAAGGCACCTTTGGTACCTTAAGGGTGGGGTCAACATTTGGTCACGGTATTTACAAGGGTCCTTTAGTTGGGGGTGGATCATTCTATTTGTTAAGGAGTTTAAGTTTATGAGGCATATTGTTTTGATGTCTCCATGTGATCCATATTGGATCATTATATTATTTTTCATCTATCTCAATACTTTCTTGGTGGAAAAATTGGGGGAATAAGCTTGCAAGGCCATTTCAACAGCTGGTCCAAATTTGGAAATTTGGGTCCAAAAAACTGCCTTAATATTCCAAAGCCATTTTGAGGCATCAAATGATAATTTTTTTGGTCTAAGCTTTACTATGGAGAAAGATTCTATATTATACACACCAAAACCTTTCCAACAATGCATATTGTTCATCAATTAGAGTTTGTATGAGAAAGTTATGCCTCCCACAAGTTGACCTACCATATTGATCACCATGGTGCGAGTGGATGCCACGTCAACCTCCATTGATTATACATGTGGTGCTATCCACATAGTGTGTTTTCTAAGAAAATTCTATAAGGTCCAAAAACTTATCACAATTGAAGGTAGAGGAAGTCAAAACCCTACCCCATGATGGCTATCGGGCTATGTTCAATATCGACCCAATAGGAAAAGAAAGGGTTCCATTATTTTGCATTGTGTCTTGTTCCATGGCTGACAAAAATATATGAGAGTGGTATTCTGTGAGCAATTCTTCATGGTTACATGAATGCTTTGATAATTCATCATGAAATATTGCAGCCCATACTAAAGGGGTTTTGTGTTTACACTCCACTTAGTACCACATCTCCTAGATTTAATATTGTTGCCATCTTTTCTTTGTCGGAATAGATTAGAGTAGGCTCTGGTCCTGCATATACTTTTCCTGCATATCACAAGCTTATGAACCCCTAGGTTGATGATTTGATGTACGTAATTTATTTCATATAAATTTCCCTACATTTTTGGCGCCATTTCCAGGGAGGTGTGAAGGGATTGGAGCATTTACAATTTTGTTTTTTTGCATAATTTGGTTGCACCAACATTTAAGAATCAGAGGAGGAGAAACGATAAGACACAAAGGTGCCATCAGTTTAGAATCTATGAAAGGGTTCTAGCCCGCCACATTCACTTTGGTGAGTTTATACAAGCCCTTGTCGTGTTAGAATAGTGTTCCCTCTTTTGGATTGATGCATGGAAAGGGAAATCTTCTCATTTCAACAGACAACTTGGTGACAAAAAGGTCTCAATAGTGTGAGTATTCTGAATACATGCTCTTCTTTGGAATTTGTCTTATGTTGTGTGCTACATTTCATCCATTTTATTAAAGTTATTATTTTTTTGGTTTGTAAGAATCCCATGTACTGATCCATGTGCAAGACAAAGATTAGTATACCAACCATAAGAATGTAAAGATGCTCAAGCATTTGTTGAGCAAAGGAGGACATACCCATACAAGGATCTTATCAAATCCTTGCCCACACTCCATAGTTGTTACCAGGGATGAGTCTGCAATTTAGGAAGCAACAGAGGAATCAAAGATCCATGAACATATTCTAGAAGAGGAGGATCTAGAAGTTTCTTCTAGTAGTCCTTGTGAGTAGATAGAAGAGTCATGGACCAAATCAAATGGAGAGTAGACACTAGAGCTATAGATCGAATATTTTTTGGCATGTTTGTCACTAGATCCTTCTTTCATTATGGAGTGTGAAGAACAGTTGCCCAAAGAACCTCATGATTTGACAGGAAAATAAAGGCAAGGAGACAAATATTACATCGAATATTGGTTCCAAAATGTCATCGGGCCACAATACCCTTCCATCCTTCAACACTTGGCATCATCTCCACAAGAGAAGTTGGCCTCTCATGTCCAGGAAACCATTGAGGCATATTTATCATACTTGGATATGAGCATGCTTATAGATATGCTACGCACATGGTTCCACTGGAAGTACTCATACACTTGAAAAAGGTTTCCTTTTTTTTCAAGTAGGATATGGCAACATATCGGTAGATTTGAATAAATGTTGCATACATTTGTTGGTTCAGTTTAAAGTACAATGCAACAACATTTTTAGTTTTTGAATAAGAATGGAATATCAATAGTTGACAAGGCAGCTTGAGGGAGATATTTGTTCTCATAACAAGATTTTGTTGAGATTTGTTGGATATTTGTAAGGTTTTGTACAAGTTAAAATTTACAGATAATTTGCATCCAACAAACATAACTAAAACAACAACAGTATTTGCTAACAACATGTTTCTCCTCTAGTACCAGAACTGCATGGTCAATGCTAGAAATCTACAGATGTATTTTGTTTCTTTCATCAATTGGGTAGTATGTAGCACCTAATATTCCTTCTTCAATTTCAATATGTAAGTATCAACTCTAGAGAACTGAGGTAACCTGAAGTAAATAGTTTTCTAATCTTTCTAATTTATTGGAAATGAAGGGAATTCATTATAAAAAACATTTTAAGCTCGTTATTTTCTATCTCATCCTATTATTCCACTCCATTCCATTATAAACCCATTCTTACCCATCTGTTATTTTAACTTATCCAATTGATGATTGTGAAAAGTCGAATTAGTTAATACACATTTCTGCTTGAGCACTTTTGGAGGCTATGTTAAGGAGGGTTTGATAATGGACTTGTCAATATGGTATAGAATATTATGGCCTTGATGCAACATGCATGTTTATACAGTCTTTCGGGCTAAAAGGAAACCATGTAGTATTCATGGGGTCAAGTGTTTTGTCCATTTTGCAGATAATAATAGAAATGTCAGAGGAGTTGACATACTTTTGAAACATGAGATGTTGTAGTTACAATTTTGTTTGTTTGCAGTAGCAATACATATATTTCATACCCCCATCTATTATAACCCTAAATTCCACTATACATGCTTACCTAGCATCAGGCCATCTTAGATCCCTTATTTGCCAAAGCATTGCTGAACAACTCTTTTAAAACCTCTTTTATAAGGGCCCACGCACCCTACTCCATTACTACACGCGTGTACACGCTAGCTGACCTAAAACAGCCTGCGTGGACCGACAAAAGAATGAAAAAAGGAAAGTTTCCGACGGAACACACAACTATGGATGAGTTAACTGAAAATCTCGACCATGCATGGCCAAGGTTCGTCCAAATACCTAGCTTCTTCTAGCCTATAAAATAAGGGTTAGGGGTCCTGGGTCCCATTTGGAAGAGGAAAAAAATATAGCAAAGAAACTCTGCCCATTTGCATATTCCCATTGTCCCAACCCTTTAGCCATCCTTGTGCCAGAAGAGATACCAATCAAAGAAGTTGGAGGAAATTTGAAGAGGAGCCCAGGATCAGGTTCGCAGAGCGGTGGCCAGTCTCGACTTTTTGTAAGTTGACTCATTCAAAGTAATAAAGAAAATGATTTTTGCATTCCAATTCATGAGTTATTCATAGTTTGTTAAGTACATGTTTGAATCTCTAACCCGTTAGTCTATAGGTAAGATGCATGTGTAGTTGTTGCTTGTCTTGTATGCAGATCAGCTTTGGAAGGAGAATTGTGAACAAGTAATCAAGTGCGAAAGAGTATCGACATCGAATGCATGGAACAAGGTATGTTGATCTGGCCATGTATTTACTGAAAAGAAATGGGATTTAAGTTTGGGGACGAAGGTAGAAATTAGATTTTCTCTTGGTCATATCTGCATGCAAAGTATAACCCTATTTTCAAGTCTGTAAGGAGATTTCCCTCACAACAAAATTGGCGACCATACTGGGGAAGTTTCTAGGGTTCCTGGAATTTTATTTTTTGGGTAGTTTAAAAAAAAAGAAAAAAGACTGGTTTTTCTTGCCTATTTTTTTTTAGTTTCTGTAAAGTCTTAGCTAGTAGAGAGTCTGGTTTCCCATACCAGTTGTCTCTGTTATTTACTTGACTGTGTTTTTTCAAGACCCATAGTGGTACACGCGGCCTGCATAAGGTCTGCACGCGTGTACCTGTGCCCTACTCTCTTACAGCCTGCATGTAAACGCTAGCTGAAGAAGTAGTAGTAGCATGTAGAGTCTAGAGAAGTTTTGAGGCAGTCATCCTCTTCCCTGTCAGAATTAGACATTCTCTAGGGTTTTCTGGAATTCTGTCTGAGTCTTGGTTGTTTGCAGTCTTATCTTAGATTGGTTTTCTTTACGATTTTTCCTTTCGTGTTTTCTTTTTTCTGTTAAAGAGAGTGTCCAAGCCTTCAGGAGATCCTGGTTATCAATATCAGTGGTCTCTTCCTGGTTTGGGTTGTCTATTTTAATTTTTTCTCAGAGTTTAGAGATACACGTGGCTTGTATAAGGTCAACCCGTGTGTACACACCTTCTGGCTCTATATAGCTCGCATTCACACGCTTGTTGTTGGATTATCAGTAGCGTGCTTGTCCAGGATAGTTTTTGTTGAGGGTAAGGCAGCCATCCTTTCCCTTGATGAGAATTATACCTCTCAGGTGTTTGAATCTCTATCGTAGCAGTCAGTAGCCTAGGATTAATCTTACCCTTAGCTTGCTTTTTCTCATTTAAAAGTTGTCATAAAAAAGAACTGTTTACGGTTTTTAGACAAGTGTGAGAGTCATTTTTTAAGTTGCTAGTGTGTGATTTCTTGAAGTGATTCTTTGCGATCTGCGATTTAGGCCAAAATTGTTTTTCTTGGTTTTTTACTTGTTGGTATTTTTCCTTTTTTGCTTTATCAACATTTGAATAAAAAAAAATCTCTTTCATTTTCTTGTTTGGTTGAAGAGTGTGATTCTACATTATTAGCCAGGGAAAACTCTTTTATTTCATAAGTTTTTTGCAGTTTACTTAGATCATAAGTAGCTCATAGTCAAGTGAAATTCTTTTTGGGTTTGCTGTCCAAAATCTTAGAAAATTTATAAAAAAAATAAAAATTGAAAAGTTGTTGAAATTTTGCATTAAGTGAAAGTTTTTGTTTCCATCTTTTTATTCATTTTTTCTTTCGTCTTTTACACATCATCAGTTTCACTTTCACACCCCTTGACATAAGACAAAGCCATAAAATTAACGCTAAATCTAAAATTAATTAGACTTTTATGTTTGTAGGGTTAACCAACTAGTTCAGGATTAGGGCCTTGGATTAGGTTGGAGAGGAAAATCTTCAAGGCCATTACAACCAAACATTGGAGTTTGAGTTAGAGAGTGTCTAAGTCTAGTATCGTGAAAGTTATCTAGGACCCCCCTCTAACACAGGGGATAAACACGAGGTCGCGTGCGGAAAGGTAGTGGAGATAACCCCTCCAAAGCTGGACCAATCGTAGTGGAGAACACATATAGAGGGCTTGTTTTGGGATTCCGTCGATTGCATTTGCCATGGGGCTTCATGGGTCTCGAATGTGTTTGATGTCCTCATTTTTCTTCCATACCACTTGCTTTTGATACCCTTAACAGGTTTTGAGCTCGATACCCTACTCATTGTGGTCTACCCGACTTTCGATTGTACCCGCCTGGTGACTGTTCGCGCGCTAGCAACCTAGCTGCCTATCGTTTTTAGGGACATACACAGGTGACTGTGGGGGTATATCGCAGTACCTAGGACAGAAATTGGGCCACGCTTTGCAGAGTATACCTGGAGGGTGCTTCCGTTTTCGAGTTGCACTTGCACCAGTAAGTTGCTCTAGTGTTGGTTGTAACTGTTCTTCCAATTAATTTAGTGTTTTCCTGTCTTATCTTATAGGGATTTTTTTTTAGTGTGTGTTACTTTTGAATGTTTAGACTACCCCAGAGTGTCTTTGATCTTCTCACACAGAGGAGGATCACGAGATCCGTCGGTCACGAAGGCTTCTTGGCCTGTCGCCGGTTACACTAGAGCCACCCCCGCCACCATTAAGGAGAAAGCTAGACCAACAAGGGTCTTTTGAAGCGACCGAGTCACAAGAAATTGTGCCCGACCAACATCCAGAGGAATCGACCATTTTGGACCTTGGAGCAAACGCTCTTGGCTCGGTTGAAACCCCCACCACTAATTTCTTGGCACCTTTCATCATCCCAATTCAATTTTATGAGCGCCAGACAGTGTCGCACACAGTAATAGTGATGCAGGAGCATCACTCACTCAATCAAGCGAGCCAGCGCGTGGAGCAAGGAGAGACCAGCTGGACAGCGCCAGCATTCAAATTTTGAAACATTGTAATATGGCTGTGCCAAACATTAAATATTGATGTGATGAAGCGCACTCTGTATATGTAACGGACCTTGAGCGGATAAGCTCTCGTCCTTAGGTAGATGAGGCATTTAATTAGTTTTAATGCAGGTAGATAGAATTTTATTATAGATTAGACAGTTTTAGCTTTTGAGAGGGAAAACAGAGTATAGACACCCTCCCTTGTATCATTGTAAGATAGTATTCATTTTTTCAGAGAAGGAGCAGGAAGAGAGAGCAGAGTAGAGAGCTTGTGAAGAAACATTCATGTACAGATATTGAATTAATAGGAAAAGCCCTGATTCAATTCCATGGATGTGTTTGAGCTCTGTGTGTTGTTGATATTATGCCTTTGTATGTTTGCTTCTTTTTATGCTTATCTATTATATGCTGCTTATGTGATTGCATATCAGGTTCGAAACCTGAGAGAATGAAGGAGTGAGCTTCAATCGTTTCTCTACTTAGGCCAGGAGATTCCTGCATCGAGTGAAGTTGAATACCTCCGCATAGAGTGCGTCGAGGAGGCTAAGTGGTTGAACCTTTGTTCTCTTTTGCCCAGAGTTGGGTTTGAATTGTTCGAGCCTTGCAGGTGAGTGCAGGTTGGATGTGGAGTCTCAATAGCAAGTTTGAGAAGAGAAGGCCGAAGCTATTGCAAGCGTGAGTGCACAGGACCCAGAAGACTTCGTCACTTGGAGAGTGGTTGAAGGTTGAAGAGTACGCAGGGTGCGTGAAAGTTCCTTGAAGGAATCAGAAGAACAAAGCTCAGGAGGGATAACTCCTCGTTCACTGTGGAAGTGGAATTGGGTGGAGTTCACACAGAACAAAGGTGGTGAACGGAGGAACTCTTCAAGAGGGAGAGAATCAACGACTTGAATCATCGTGGAGAATCACTAAGATCGCAACTTGACTGTGGGTCAGATGTATCAGGAGTTCGCGAGGGAAGATCCCTGTTTCTCGTAGAACGAGGTCACAAGAACACGAAAACACGACGTCCCAGAATGTCTTGCATGGGGTATGTCGAAATCAGACGATGTGACAGGTGATCTCGGGATATCGGATCTCGGGAGTGGGAAGCCTCAAGTCTGATCTCGGGAGTGATGAGAGCGCGAGGTCGCGAGATTCTGAGTCTCGGCACCTTGGTACTTCGGGTCTCGGAGGTTGAAACCTCGAAGGTATAGAGACGCTAGTCGCGAGTCGCGATAGCGCGAGGTCCCGACTTACCGAGAGAAAGTCAACGTTGACTAGAGCATCGGGTCTCGGAATCCGAGAGTCCAGTTTCCCGTTGTGGAATTCGCGAATTCGCGAGAGTCGATCCTTCATTAACTAAGGAGGGAGGATCGCCGGAGTAACTGTGGGTAAGGACTCCAAAGGGAGTTGGAGAGTTTGATAACTCTTTGGGCCGAGAAATAGGAGGTCCTGGTGGGACGACCGGGCCTGTGAGGGGCAGGTTGTCATCAGGTGGTATCAGAGCAAGGCTGTGGAATTCTCTTTGTTCAGGTAGCAGAGGGGAGCAGATTTCAAAATGCCACCCAGAAGAGAAAGGAAGTCGCCTGATCGGGAAGACAGGGACGCCCGAAGAAGAGGTAGGCAGCCAGGAAATCCTGAAATAGAGCGCCAAATTCGGGATCTCAGGGCGAGACTTGAAGATATGGAGACCACCCAGAGGCGTGGAGCTGACGCAGGAGAGTTCAGCGATCCTGAGATTGAAGAGGAAGCTGGACATGACGCTGAAGAAGTCTCGGCAGAAGATGCTTCAACCGAGAGGTTGATCAAAGCCATTTCGAGAATGAGATCGAAGACAAAGATGGACATTCCCGTCTATGAGGGAAGTCTAAATGCTGAGGAGCTGCTGGATTGGATCCGAGCGCTCAACACCTACTTCGATTATGAGGATATCGAAGAGGACAAGAAGGTAAGACATGCTGTCACCAAGCTGAAGGGACATGCAGCCCTATGGTGGGACGAGCTGCAGGCGGACAGACGTTCCAAAGGCAAACAGAAGATCAAAATCTGGGATCGGATGATCGCCAAGATGAAGAAGAAATTTATTCCGAGAGACTACCAGATCACACTGTTCAGGCGCATGCAGAACCTGAGACAGAAGTTGATGACGGTGAAGGAATACACCGAAGAGTTTTACAGGCTCAATATTCGAGCTGGTCATCAGGAAAGTGATGACGAAAAGGTGGCAAGGTATCTGAATGGTCTCAGGTATGACATTCAGGATGAATTGAGCATGGTTACCATCCGCACAGTTGAGGATGCGTACCAAATGGCTCTGAAAGCCGAGGAAAAGCTGAGCTGCAAGCAGGGACAGCGAGGGCGAGGCAGAAGCCAACCTAGAGGCAAGGTGACTGCCCAGAAAGAAATTCAAAAGCCCAGGGAGGATTGGAAAATACCTCAGGGAAGAGCTGAAAGAGGTGGAACCTCACAGCAGAGGCAGCAAAATGCTGAGCCGAGGAGACAGCAAGATGATCAGCAGGGAGGATATGCTGACGCCAATACTTTTCCTCGTAACCGAGGTAGAGGAAGAGGCAGAGGAGGAATTATCACATGCTTCAAGTGTGGTAAAGACGGTCATAAAGCACATTTCGGGGACTGCGAACAAGGTAGCTGACGCCTTGAGTAGGAAGTGCTTGTTGCTGYAGGAGTTCAGGGTCAAAACGCTGGGTTTTGAGAACCTGAAGGATATGTATGCAGGTGACGTGGATTTTGGCGAGGCATACGAGGCAGCTGAGAATCCAGTTCTCAGGGATAGGAGTCTGTGGATTGACTACCTGATCCAGGATGGATTTCTTTTCAAAGGTAACCAATTGTGCATCCCAGATTGCTCTATGAGAGAGAATTTGGTGAAAGAGAAACATAGCGGTGGCTTAGCAGGTCATTTCGGGCATGACAAAACATTCACCAAGCTGAGCGAATCGTATTGTTGGCCAGGTATGCGTGTAGATGTAAAGCGGTTTGTTGACAGGTGTCGGATATGTCAACACGCGAAGGGCAGAAAGCAGAACACAGGGTTCTATCAGCCGTTGCCCATACCCTAGAGGCCATGGGAAGCCATTAGCATGGACTTTGTGTTGGGATTACCGAGAACTCAACGAGGCGTGGATTCCATCTTTGTTGTGGTGGATAGGTTCTCAAAGATGGCACATTTTATACCATGTCATAAGACAAGAGATGCCACACACATCGCAAACTTGTTTTTTAAAGAGACCGTGCGATTGCATGGATTGCCGAGAAGTATAGTCTCGGATCGGGATACCAAGTTCGTAGGCCATTTTTGGCGGACGCTATGGAAGAAGCTGGGGACTGATTTGGTGTTCAGTTTTGCTTACCATCCGCAGACGGATGGGCAGACTAAAGTAGTCAACAGAAGCTTGGGGGATCTGTTGAGGAGTCTGGTGACTGAGCATCACACCAGTTGGGATCAGATCTTACCGCAGGCAGAGTTTGTGTACAACGATTCTGTGAATTGAAGTACAGGTAAGAGTCCGTTTCAGATTTTGTATGGGACACAGCCGAGAGGAGTATCTGAGCTTAGAGAGTCAGAACAGGCTGAGACTAGTAGCGCAAGGGCGGAAGAATTTGCTGAGGCGATGAAAGAACTTCACGCAGAGGTGAAGCAGCGGTTGCAGAAATCGAATCAAGAGTACAAGTGCAGAGTCGATCAGAGAAAAAGGCAGCTTCAGTTTGAAGTTGGGGACATGGTTCTAGCGCACCTGAGGAAAGAAAGGTTCCCAAGGGGAACATACAACAAGCTCAAGATGAAGAAAATCGGGCCATGCAGAATTCTGAGGAAATTTGGCGAGAATGCATATGAGCTTGAGTTGCCAGAGGGCATCGGGATATCTCCGATTTTCAACATTTCGGATTTATACCCCTACAGGGTGGAAGGAACAAGTACTGGAACAGAGGAACCAGTGGTCCAGTGGCGGAAGCAGTTGCCCGTTGCACAGAAGCCTGAGATGGAGTGCATACTGGACAAACGAGCAGGGAAGAAGACCAGGAGGAAGCAGTATTTTGAATACCTGGTGAAATGGAAGAACCACCCAGTGGAGGATGCCAGCTGGGAGACAGAAGCAGTGATTTTGAAGCATGGGCAGACTATGCAGGAGCTCATGAGTAGGAGCCCATGAAATCTTTTGAGCCGAGGAGTATGATGCAGGAGCATCACTCACTCAATCAAGCAAGCCAGCGCGTGGAGCAAGGAGAGACCAGCTGGACAGCGCCAGCATTCAAATTTTGAAACATTGTAATATGGCTGCGCCAAACATTAAATATTGATGTGATGAAGCGCACTTTGTATATGTAATGGACCTTGAGCGGATAA
>ML777674.1:249725-293862 GCA_009831015.1 Picea engelmannii
AGAAGAGAGAGCAGAGTAGAGAGCTTGTGAAGAAACCTTCATGTACAGATATTGAATTAATAGGAAAAGCCCTGATTCAATTCCATGGATGTGTTTGAGCTCTGTGTGTTGTTGATATTATGCCTTTGTATGTTTGCTTCTTTTTATGCTTATCTGTTATATGTTGCTTATGTGATTGCATATCAGGTTCGAAACCTGAGAGAATGAAGGAGTGAGCTTCAATCGTTTCTCTACTTAGGCCAGGAGATTCCTGCATCGAGTGCAGTTGAATACCTTCGCATAGAGTGCATCCAGGAGGCTAAGTGGTTGAACCTTTGTTCTCTTTTGCCCAGAGTTGGGTTTGAATTGTTCGAGCCTTGCAGGTGAGTGCAGGTTGGACGTGGAGTCTCAGTAGCAAGTCTGAGAAGAGAAGGCCGAAGCTGTTGCAAGTGTGAGTGCACAGGACCCAGAAGACTTCGTCACTTGGAGAGTGGTTGAAGGTTGAAGAGTACGCAGGGTGCGTGAAAGTTCCCTGAAGGAATCAGAGGAACAAAGCTCAGGAGGGATAACTCCTCGTTCACTGTGGAAGTGGAACCGGGTGGAGTTCACACAGAACAAAGGTGGTGAACGGAGGAACTCTTCAAGAGGGAGAGAATCAACGACTTGAATCGTCGTGGAGAATCACTAAGATCGCGACCTGACTGTGGGTCAGATGTATCGGGAGTTCGCGAGGGAAGATCCCTGTTTCTCGTAGAACGAGGTCACGAGAACGCGAAAACACGACGTCCCGGAATGTCTTGCATGGGGTATGTCGAAATCAGACGATGTGACAGGTGATCTCGGGATATCAGATCTCGAGAGTGGGAAGCCTCAAGTCTGATCTCAGGAGCGACGAGAGCGCGAGGTCACGAGATTCTGAGTCTCGGCATCTCGGCACTTCGGGTCTCGGAGGTTGAAACCTCGAAGGTATAGAGACGCTAGTCACGAGTCGCGATAGCGCGAGGTCCCGACTTACCGAGAGAAAGTCAACGTTGACCAGAGCATCAGGTCTCGGAATCCGAGAGTCCAGTTTCCCGTTGTGGAATTCGCGAAGTCGCGAGAGCCGATCCTTCATTAACTAAGGAGGGAGGATTGCCGGAGTAACTGTGGGTAAGGACTCCAAAGGGAGTTGGAGAGTTTGATAACTCTTTGGGCCGAGAACTAGGAGGTCCTGGTGGGACGACCGGGCATGTGAGGGGCAGGTTTCCGTCAAATAGAAACAAATGTTGTTACTCCTTCTGGGAATTCTTCAATTCCCACTACGGTTGTCACCACAGGAGAGTTTTCACCTCCTAACCCACCATCACCAGTCTGAGCTAGCATGGTCTTGACTGCCTCTACATCGCACAATGGTCCGGTGTCATCTTTGGCGACGACCACAACCCCTTTCACACCAAGTGCGACAGGCCCTCCGTTCTCATACGGGATGCCTAGTTCGGGTACAAGTCCTGTACTTTCCTACTCCACTTTACAGACTTTAGGTTTGGGGGTAGGGAGCTCTAGCGCTCCTCTGCAAGGTCACATGGGAGGCACTCTTGCTCCTTTTAATGCTTTCCCTTATGGAGGAGGTCATATACCTCCTTTGTCCCCTTCACTCGGTGGCTCGCATCAACAATCTGCTGGGCAACCTACACACCATAGTTTATTTGGAGCGGGGAATCAAGGACCACCTTCGCATAATATGTCAGTAGGTTCGACATCGTTTTCTTTGATCAGTGCGTTTGGTAACAATGCCTTCTCGTCAGCCACCTTCCTGACTGGGGGCAACCCCAGTTTTGGACAATCTACTCCTATGCAGGGTACTATTCCTGCACAGGGGGCAAACCTAGGAACGTCTTCCACATCAGGGCGTTGGAATTCTTGGTAGGTATCTGTTCCCTCGTCCGTAATGTCGATCTGGGGTAATTCTTTCAACAATCAATGGAACCCTAGACAAACTACTATGCCTATCCCCATGGGACCGACATGGGGCAACCCTTCCCAAAGTCCTTCGAATGCAATGCATGCCCAACCATCTATGTCCTATTTTGGAAGTCAGCCAATGATGTCTCCACATATGCAAAATCCATACGCTGGCCAGAGCCATGGTTTCTACTAGAATCTGGGCCAATAGCTGAACTTTTCCTGGCAACCTGGTTCCAGTCAAACTCCAAGCCCCTTTTTCCCAGGTTATCACCAACAACCCAAACTACCTTTCCTGGCGACTTTGTACTTGCCAGATTTGACAAGGTTGTTGAATGACCCTATCTGTCACGATCCGCGTTGGCCTCCTATGCCGACGAAGTTGCCTTTGGACATCCCAAGGTTTGAGGCCAAGCCTAACGAAGATCCAGGAGATCATGTGACTACCTTCCATCTTTGGTGCTCATCTAACTCGTTGAAAGATGACTCTGTACAGTTGTGATTGTTTCAACGTACTCTCATTGGGAGTGCAGCAAAATGGTACATTGAGCTCGATCACTCAAGATACTCTTCCTTTGGCGAACTGGCGATGGATTCCCTCAACCATTTCCAGTTACCTGTGAGATACGACGCTGGCACAAAGCTGCTTGCCAATTTTGAACAGACAACAGTGGACCATATCTCTGATCACATCCGAGAATGGAGACGCGAAAAGAGTTTAATTAAGGTGCCAGTCCCACCAGCATTCCTTCTTGAGTGGCTCCTTAAGTCTTTGGTCCCGCAGTTATCCAAAGACGTCGCGACATCGGTAGTATTCTCTGAAGAAGGTTCCATCATGAGGGCTCAACAATTTAAGCTCATCTATTCTCAGTCCGATTTATTATACAACATCTTTCCAGATGTGCCACGCTCAATCCTTGATAAAAATAGATAGAGAGTTGGACCACATGCCAATGGTATTGTTGGTTCAGCACAAACAAAGCCCACTGAGCAATTGATGAAGCAGTTGCAGCAGTTATCTATACAACACACAACGGCCAGCCAAACTAATACTTTGGCTTCTCCCCCTACCAAAACGTTGGAGGTACACACAGTGCAATCGACTAACCCAAAGGCCACCCAACAGCCTGAAGGAAAGAAAAAACAATGAAAGAAGGGTAAGGGGGATAAAAAACCTATCGATAATGCTGGCGGGGACAAAACTGAGAAACGGAAGGCGAGGTATCCGTGCAACTTATGCACGGAGGACCACCCGACCCATCTATGTCCTCGACTTGTAGAAGCCCAAAAGTTTGTGACGCAACAACAACCTGTTGTGTTGAACAATCCATTTCAACATGGGCAAAATCTAACCCAAGCCTCTGCAAGCATGGAAGGGGGCAGCCAAGAACCCGATCTGCCTGAGAACAACCCCGCATCCGCGAACGTATATATGGTGAGGGGTGATGCTTTTATATCGACTAGAGCGCATGACTATAGTAAACCAAGAACTTCTGAGAAGGGTAAAGAAGTTGAACTCTCATCTCTTCCTCTACAGATTGAGAAGACGTTGGGAAAAACAATGACATGCATTCCCAAAGGCACATTCAAAAAATATTCTCATAACCCAAACGCAAGGGCCACCCAGAACTACTCTGTGGTGGAAGATTTATCACAAACCCCTTGCGCGATGTCCACTTTGGAGGTCCTCCAAAGCTTCCCTTCCCAGAGGAAAGCCTTGTTAACCACTTTAGGATATACCGAGACTTGTAATCTGGGTACAATCATGCTGGATACAACCGAATTAAAACCTCGTCTACCTTACCACGTAGCATTTCAAATAGTAGTGGCTTATCCCACGAAAAATTTTACTTGGAATATCTTCCGCACAATGGTTGATGATGGCGCCTCGACATGCATTATGTCATTGGCATGTTGGAAGGCCGTTGGCCAGCCCATTTTGTCTTCGTCACCTACTCTCCTCACCGCTTTCGACGTTCGTTCGTTCCGACCACATGGTATTGTTCCTTCTTTCCACATGCAATTAGGAGGGAAGACCGTGTGTGTCAAAGTAGAGGTAGGTGATGCTCCCCTCGACTATAACCTCTTGTTAGGAAGGAATTGGACTTATGCCATGCAAGCCGTGGTTGCTATAGTTTTCTAGGTCTTGTTGTTTCCACATGAGGGCCGGATAGTGACCATCGATCAATTGTCTTTCTCCAAACTTGACCTTTCATTGGGGGCATCCACGGTCCCGATGATTGATAATCCTAAACCAGGTGTCGTCAACGTAGGGGTTGGTTTGTGCCCATCTTTGATGGGTACCTTCGATTACCCACCCCCTCAATACGATATCAATTTTATATCCAATCACCATAAGGTTGAGATTTTTCAAGTTTCGTCATTCCGCATGACTTACTTCAACAATCTGTGGACACTTCCTTCCCCATCGACCACGATGGATGGGACAGGGCACTCGGGCATGTCCATGCCCTTGTCTGTAGCTGAAGTAGCGTACTCTTTAGTCCAACAAACTTCAGCCCACACTGATCCATCTCCTACACAAGAGTTAGATCCACTTCTAGAGCCTATTTGGGCTCAGGGTTCTCTCGCTCACACCGATTCATTAGACTTAGTCTTTCCCTCTGATGAAGCAATAATTGAAGCAATGACTAGTCTGGATAAACCTTAGGAAGATCTTCATCACAGATCATACTTCCTCCCAGAGTTAAGCCGAATTGAAGCGGGAGAATTCATTGAAACCTTACCGATCAATATCTCCCGAAACCCTGGCATTGTGGAGAATGTCTTCGTCGGAGTTGACTGCTCCCCCGAAGAGATTCAAATCTACACAGATCTTTTCAAAGAATTCCACGACGTTTTCGCTTGGTCTTATGAGGAAATGCCAGGTATCGATCCAAAAATAGTTGAACATGAAATCACAATGTATCATGATGCCAAGCCTGTTCGAGAGAAGCTTCATCCAGTTAATCCTAAGAAAGAAGCAACCATTAAGGTTGAGGTTGAGAAATTGCTAAAATCCGGGTTTATCTATCCTATCCTTTTGACCCAATGGGTGTCAAATCCTGTTCCGGTCAATAAAAAACAAGGCATGATTTTTGTTTGTACTGACTTCTGTGATTTGAACAAGGCATGTCCCAAAGATAATTTTCCCACACCTTTCATCGACTAGATCATTGATGAATGTGCAGGTTGCGAAGCCTTTTCTTTCATGGTTGGTTTCTCGGGATATAATCAAATCCAAATCAAACCCGAAGACCAACACAAAATGGAAGTCATCTATCCATGGGGTACATTCACATATCGTAAGATGCCTTTCGGTCTCAAAAATGATGGAGCCACCTTTTAGCGGGCCATGTCTTTTTCTTTTCATGACCTCAAGCATATAGTCGAGGCTTACCTAGATGATTTAGCATCTCGATCTCGCAAGAGAACAAATCATCCCACACACCTCTAACTTATCTTCAAACATTGTCGCTACTTTCAGATTCGCCTGAATCCAAACAAGTGCAGCTTCTACTAACGTCAGGACGATTGTTAGGTTTCATAGTGTCAACAACAGGGATCATGGTCAATCCTCTTAAGGTTGAGGCAATAATTCAGTTTCCCCCCCCATGCACAATCCTTCAACTTCAGAGTCTACAAGGCAAGGCAAACTTTTTAAGATGCTTCATCGCCAACTATGTCAAGATCACTAAGGGATTTATGCGCTTACTAAATAAAGACATTCCTTTTTCCTGGGACGATGCTGCTCAACGCTCTTTCGACACATTGAAACATGCCCTCACAACTGCCCCTCTGCTCCGGCCACCTAACTATAATAAAGATTTCTTATTATATCTGGTTGTAGCAGAGTCAACCATTGGCATGGTTTTAGTTCAGGAAGATGGCTTGTTCTCAGAATACGTGATCTATTACCTGAGCCAAGGCCTCGTACGACCGGAACTCAATTATTCTCACATAGAAAAACTTGTGTTGGCAGTAGTTCATGCTGTTCAATGGTTCTGTCATTATGTTTTGTTTCACAAGACCACCTTCATTGATGTCTTGAATCCATTCTAGTACATGTTGAAACGACGGGTAATAGGCGGAAAAATCAGTAGATGGATAGTCATCTTCCAGGAGTTTGACTTAGACTTCACTTCAACAAAGTCCAAAAAGTGACTGGTCTTCGCAGAACTTATTTCGGAACTTCCTGTTGAGTCAGGTGACGTTGTGCCTGAAGAATCACCTATCCAGGGAGATATGTTTTTTTATCACATCTTTGGGTCCCTGGTATGGAGATATACTTATATATCTCCAAACTTTGAAGTGCCCCACCACTGCTTCTCATGATGAGCGTCGACGCATATGCCATCAGGATAAGAATTATCTCACAATCAATGATACGTTGTATCAGAGAGATGTAGACTTCATCCTACGCCAATGTCTCACTCATGAGGAAGCAATTATCGTGCTTAACGATTGCCATACCAAAGCTTGTGGCTGTCATTTGTCTGGGTTGGAAATAGCCCAAAAGATTCTACGAGAAGGTTACTTCTGGCTGACACTGATCAAAGATTGTATCGAATTAGTCAAGAAGTGCCATCCATGCCAAATCTTTTCTCGGAAGATGAGGGCACATCCCGCTCCCATGTTTCTTGTCATCACAGTTGGTCCCTTTACCAAGTGGGGGATTAATTACACTACTTGCAACCCTCCTTCAGCACGGGGGCACCACTATATCATCATAGCTGTAGACTACTTCACAAAGTGGGTCGAAGCTATGCCAACATTTAAAGATGATGGAGAGACTGCAACTCTCTTTTTATTCAATCAGATAATAGCAAGGTTCGGTGTCCTGAGGGAGATTGTCACTAACCATGGTAGTCACTTTCAGAACTAGATGATGACTAAGTTAACATCAAATCTTGGGTTACGGCAAGAGCATTCATCACCCTACTACCCCCAAGAAAATGGGCAGGTGGAAGTTGTAAACAAAACTCTTAAGACCATTCTACAGCGAACTATCAACTCATCCAAGTCAAATTGGCATTTGATGTTATACTTGGCAATATGGGCTTACCGAACATCTATTAAGATTGCAACCGATTTCTCACCTTTTCAACTCGTTTACGGGCTGGAGGCAGTCTTTCCCATCGAATGTCGGATCTCATCTCTAAAATTGGTAGTACAATTATTTCCAGACACTTCTCCACTTGAAGAACGATTAGTATACCTTGAGCAGTGTCGTGATGCGGCCCTGGCCAACGAGGCTCACAAACATAAGGTCAAGTGTCAGTATGATAGGTCCGTTCGTCCTCGGATTTTCTCTGAAGGCAACCTTGTCCTCGTCTATGACCAAGATAAGGACGCCCTGGGGGCAGGAAAATTCAAATCCATGTGGTTCGATCCTTTCATCATAAAAGAGGTTTTAAAAAAGGGCACTTATCATCTGGTTGGTTTTGAAGGGAATGCTTTGGCAGAGCCTAGAAATGGGCTCTACCTCAAGAAGTATTACTCATAGGCAGGTCATTGTGGGTAACTTTTTGTAACATATGTATAGTCTTTTTACTATTACTTTTTAGTTTCTTTTAGTGTTATGGATGTGTCATTGATGTTATCTTTTGTCACTGTGGCAGATGTCAAGTGATTCTGAGGTGTTCGTTGGGTATGCAGATGGTGCTAGTCGGCACACTCGGAGGCTTGCCTCTGTAGCTTGGGTAATCTTTACACCTCAAGGCCAGTTATTATCTTCTGGAGGTATATGCTTATGTGACACCACAAATAATGTTTCTGAGTATAGTGCAGTTATTGAGTTGCTTCGTGACGCTTTGTCATTGGGTATCTCTCATCTCCGGATCTATCTCGACGCTCAACTGGTTGTGTCTTAGTTAAATAGAGTATATCAGGTTCATGATCCAACTTTACACTGACGATTCCTTAGGGTATGTCTCTTAGAACGAAACTTTGATTATATTACATATTTTCATGTTCCTAGGAGATTAAACCAAGTTACAGATACTCTAGCTAATCAAATTTTAGATTGGCATCTTGCACACATATGAAAGAACATTAACATAAGCATGTAAATACATTTTTTGTACACATGATCCATAAGACACAAAATACCAAAAAACTATATATAATATCATAAAGTAACCAGAGTACACCGATGGACGCAAGCGGCTCAAAAATATAACCGATAACGAGTCACGGGGCTTATGCCCTCAAAAAATATATAAAAGTAGTGCTCGTGGCATGTCAAAATGTCTAGCTAAAGTCAGGGCCTGTGGGCCCTCTAATACTGGTCCACAGCATTGGATAAATGCTGAAACAACTGGACCCACGTCCGTGGTGCCCCCACTACATGAGGCTCCATAGATGGTGGCAGGTCCTCAATCTCTGCCATCAGGACCGTGCTAGTGAGCGCAGTAAAGTTACGCTCAACCCATCTCAATACCCTCTCAGCCTCCCCAGCTGGAAGATCTCCTACTACTGTTGGTCCCCCTGCAGCGGTAGGTGTGGCCCCTGGTCAAGGACGACGCCTGTTCCTCGCATAGTCAGCGGGTCACACTAGTCCGACATCTGCACACAATGAACACATATCCATCAAATACTCAGGTATAAAAAAAAATGACATATATAACAAAACAACATATTTGACCGTATGTTTGTGAGACTCATACTGACACTTGACCTATCATAGGGGTAATCCTCTATAACCGGGATCTTTCGTGACAGCCATGCAAAGAAGTCATCATCGAAGGAATCATTGGTCCTTTCGCCACCCTGTCGCAGCAGTAATACTGCCCATCTACACACAGCAGGAAGTGAGGCCTAATGTCCTCGTACCACTACTCGAGGACTAAAACTCATAACTCTCTCAAAAAAGAATGAACACAGAATGGTCCTGACCCCGAAGTTCCTATGTGTCCGCAAACGACAATCTGTCAACTACCTTTTCATACACTCAAGCAATGTGGTACTCCAATCAAAAACTTGTGCATTCAAGCACTGGACTGCACAGTTCATCTGTGCACGAGACGCCTGATGTAGAGTCGTAGAACCAGTAATTCACCCAATAAGAAATACGATCGCCTGTAGTGATAAGTTAGTGATCTTTCTTATAGGCACCTACGTGCTCACGCGATCTGTATCAGCTGCACAGTATAGGCCTATCAATTCCGCTTTGTTATGCGGCCTCGCAGGAAAAGTCCAGAAATTGACTGGTTCCCCTCTCCTAGAGAGGCCAGTCAAAAATTAAATGTCCTCGACCGTGGCACCAGTGACTACCCCTCTAACATGAATGCCTCTGCATCCAGATGCCAGTAGTCAACCAAGGCATTCAGTAGCCTAGGTTGTGCCTGCATGAAAGGACATAGGAAAAACTTGAGTAACCCACACTGCATCAAAGTAGCCATAGCATTGGGGTCTTCCCCGACCAACTCATTTACCTCTTCATGCTCTCTTTCTATCCAATGGACATACATCCTGCAAAACACCAAGGTTTAGGAGAGTTAACCCTTGCTTTTTATGCATTTTTTCATTCCATAAGGGGGCCCACGCGTGCTATAATAGTGACAGTCGCGTGTACACATGGGCAGAGTTTACTCTGCCTGAATGTACACATGACCTGTCCATAGACAGCCTGCGTGGACCTAGGGCCGACCTTTTAGAGGTCGACGCCCCCCTAAAAAATGAATCCCAATGCACAAATAACGACATGAAATGCAATATAAGTGAGTTTGTACTTACCTAGTCCAGACATAAGTTCGTTTTGTCCACTATAGCTCCCAGAATCACCGCTTTTGACAAAGGGGGTCTTTTGGCTCCAGAGTCAATTTCCAAATCAGCAATGGTGATAATGAGCTGCCAACTTCTATTTATAGATTTTTTGTCCCTTTTTTGTTGCTTTTTTGGCCTCCCTTATCATTTTCTTTACACCAAAAATCATTTAGAGTGATTCAGGAGTTGCATAGGAGGGATTTGATCGGGTATTGGGACAATTTTTTTTGAGTTTTGAGTAATTTTCGCCGATCCGTGGAAAAATTTTCTGACGATTGACTTGAGCATATAGGTTAGGTTTCTACCCTGACTTTTGCCTCTCGTTGTCTTTTTCCTTTGCCATAGGATCGATCCCATCAGGTTGTGACACAGAACCATCATATCTGCTTTAGAAGTGTCGCAACTTGGTGGTAGAGCTTACCGAAACATGGATGCCCTAGGTAGATCCTGGTTGCATTATGGTATTCATGCTATCTCTAAAACACTATAGGCTCGGGATTCCTTGTAGCTTTTCCTGAACACGATTTTGAGCCTCATTTGCATGATTCTTCTTCTCTCTTGACCTCACCCTTAGGACTCCCAACAAATAACGAGTCTTCTTTTAAGCCCTTTTCAGACCCTCTAAATATGAAAAGATTGCTGAGTGATCTTGTGGCCTTTCATGCTCATTAAAATAAAATTTGAATTCACGTCTGTCCGACGGTAGTTTACCCCTTTTTCGGTCCAGACGGTCAACTATATGAACAAAGGTATACTCTATGGAACTTCAGCTCTATAAAAGAGTACTCTCAGGTATAATTTTATCCCTTTTTCGGGCCTGAGGAACTAAACTTACGAAGAAGGAACCCCCACGGAGTCCATAGTTAATCTCTTTTCAGACTCCCTAAAATTGAAAAGATCGACGAGTGACCTTATTCTTTCACACTCGTTAAAATGGTGTAGAAGAACATTCCTGACGGAGTCCATAGTTAAGCTTTTTTCAGACTCCTTAAAAATGAAAAAATGGCCGAGTGATCTTGTCCTTATCACACTCGTTAAAACAGTTTTGAATAGACGTCTTGTCGGTGCTATTTTACCCCTTTTTCGAACCGACTAGACTATCTTCGAAAAAGGTACCCCAATGGAGTCTCATTTTCTGTTTTTTCAGACTCTCTAAATATGAAAAAACACCGAGCTTACCTTCTCTTGGCTCGTTAAAATTACATCGAAGGACGTTACCATTGTGTGTTTTGTTAACCGCGTTTGCATACCTTATACGCCGGCCTTGTAACAGTTTACTTCTACATCTTAACACCCTTGGTCCCCGGAGGATTTTTCCCAAGTATCATTCTACTAGAACATCAGTCTTGTCCTTGTGCCTTGAACTTGTATGTTTGCAACACTCGTTCCTCCATTGTAACGTAAGATTCCTTCATTCTTTTTCCCAAAATTATTGAAAAAGACAAAAAAAATCAAATATACCCCAAAAAGAGGAAGGGAAAAGTATTTTCTTTATTGGCAGAATAATGAGTCGCCCTTGGATAAAGCACATATGTCTGTTTGTTCATCAAACTATGGAATGTAGTACGACCTTAGGAAGCTATTCTCGCTATATAGATTTGTGTCCTCCACCGTTTAGTTATCCTTCCAAACATATGGAGAGTTTGCGTTGCCTCCTGCTTCGTAGACTTATGATTAATGTCATGTTGCCTGAGTCTCATCATTAGTCGTGCTATTGTCCAAGGGAAGTTTGTCACCAATCCTGAGTCGGCCCCTCTGCAATTTGTCTCTTGCCCTCATACCCGACCATCCTGAATGTCCAATCAAGTCCTTGTTCGAAATCAATGAAGCCTTCAGTCTGATCATCAAGTCCATGACCAACGAGCTGTCGAAAACCTCTGGGTAGTGTAGTCGTACACTCATATTACACTCCTACCTGAGTTTTGAAGATTTTTAAGTAGTTTCTCGAGCTCTAAAGACCTCATCTCCAACCATCAGGTCGTATCAACTTCTAGAAGATGAATACTCTATATGTATATCTTTTTGATTTCGAGATGTAGCTCCGCTATGTATTGTTCGTGGCTACTCTTTATATAGTTATATGACATGGATCTACAGTGTATTTGATTGGTAGCCATGATTCCATTTTATCCCAAGCATGAGTATGCCCGCCTCAGTGAGACATTTGTTATTTTGCAGATGGCGCCTCCCGGTTCCTGATCCTTGGGCTCAATCATTCAGCACATCAGTAAAGATTGGTAATGTATTTCGTCCATCAGATGCTCTTCTGACCTCACACATTAGGGGGCATCTGTTATAACCCTAAATTGCACTATACATGCTTACCTGGCATCAGGCCATCTCAGATCCCTTCTTTGCCAAAGCACTGTTGAACAACTTTTTAAAAAACATCTTTTATAAGGGCCCACGCGCCATACTCCATTACTGCATGTGTGTACATGCTAGATGACCTAAAACAACCCGCGTGGATAGACAAAAGCACAAAAAAATGAAAGTTTCCGACGGAACACACAGCTCTGGGTGAGTTAACTAAAAATCCCGGCCATGCATGGCCGATGGTTTGTCCAAATACCTAGCTTCTTCTAGCCTATAAAATAAGGGCTAGGGGTCCCAGGTCCCATTTGGAAGAGGAAAAAAATATAGCAAAGAAACTCTGCCCATTTTCATATTCMCATTGTCCCAGCCCTTTAGCCATCCTTGTGCCAGAAGAGATACCAAGCAAAGAAGTTGGAGGACAGTTGAAGAGGAGCCCAGGATCAGGCTCACGAAGCGGTGGCCGATCTCRACTTTTTGTAAGTTGACTCATTCAAAGTAATAAAGAAAATGCTTTTCCCATCCCAATTCATGAGTTATTCATAGTTTGTTAAGTACATGTTTGAATCTCTAACCCGTTAGTCTATAGGTAAGATGCATGTGTAGTTGTTGCTTGTCTTGTATGCAGGTCAGCTTTGGAAGGAGAACTGTGAACAAGTAATCAAGTGAGAAAGAGGATTGACATTGAATGCCTGGAACAAGGTAGGTTGATTTGGCCATGTATTTACTAAAAAGAAATGGGATTTAAGTTTGGGGACGAAGGTAGAAAGTAGATTTTCTCTTGCTCATATCTGCATGCAAAGTATAACCCTATTTGCTAGTCCGTAAGGAGATTTCCCTCACAACACCATCCCACTTACAATTTCAATGACATGGAAGCAAAGTGGGACTATCTCTACTTCTCTCTTTGTCAATTTTCAACAACCTTTTTCTTGCCTCATATAGCCCTACAATGATTTAGAATGTATTGTTATTTTGTCAAAGTCTCCAGAATCTCTCTGCTTTTATATTTATCAAAAGTTGCAATTATTGTTATTCAAGTATTCTAGGAGAGCTAGTAGTAAGAGAAAATAACACTTAAATCTCTTTTTAGTTTGGTTGTATTGGAATCCCTCCAAATATGATTTCTACAACATTGATTTGTTCCATGAAGCATGTTGAGAATACCACAATCAGTGAATTTCTCTATTTTTCAGATATGTAGCACATGGGAAGATGATTTTGTAGCTTCATGGTCTATTAGATGAATCTTCTAGCAGCTGGGCTTAACAGTGGGATGATTGTTTTCAAATTGGAGAAGAGAAAGGCATGCCCAACATTTCTAGGAGAAAAAGAGGGAAGGGAGTGCTTACATCATACAAAAAGGTAATTTTGTTGAAGGATTGGCCTTTGGCCTGGACATGTACACCCATAATTGCAATACAAAATGTAATCTCCCCAAATTTATCTTAGAAAACATTTCATTTGTAGAACCCCTCCATTCCCAATAGTTTCAAGTCATCTTCAGATTATTTGGAAAAGTAATGAAGAAGAAATGCTTGCATGATGGTCTATGATTGTAAGCATGAAGTTTGTAGAGGAGTATTTTGGTAATGTTTTGAAGAACCTGAACAATACTTGGGGAACACTTTCAAGTCCAGATATATTGGAATTACAAAGGATGTCATTTATACCAGTTGCAAATGACACCTGACTCATTACAACAAGTGGCTTCTATGTGTGGCTTGGAGTGAACTGGGCCCCATTTCCTTTGAGCTCGTGAGTTTATACCCTCCATATGTCATGATTTTAAGAGAAATTAGACTACAGGAAGCTCCAAATTTTAACAAGTGCAAGGAACATGTTGGTAGAAATCTAGCAGGAAAGTGGGTATTGACATCTTGATCCCAATGAGCTGCGTGTACTTCTACTAATTTTACAGTTTATATGTGAGGAGGGAATGAAATCACAATCATATGGAAACTGCTCTGGATCATTTATCTCTTATTATAGAGATGAAAAAGCATATTCGAGTGAGAAATTAAAAGGGGAAAATCAAAACAATGAGTATGGGCGCTCAAGATCCCTGATGTCTCTCATAGATGTCAAGGGCATCGAAATCATTAGGAGTTGGTGTTCTTGGGCTGCACGAGTTTCTCTTGTTCCTTCATTGTATGTACTCCAAGAGCCATGGTGTTGTCATCCTGGTCAGAATGCCCCACTTTCATTCCTCATATTGTTATTCCATCACTATTGTTGTAGGGATACATAGAGCCAATGCTCCAATCGTGCATTTTGTTGAAGGTTTTAGCTAAGAGGAATGAATACAAGGGTGATCAATGAGGCTGTAGGATTAACACGATGAAGGGGTTAAAACTCAGTCCAACACAACATTTATTTGAAATCGAGGGCCAAAACCCTACCCAACTCATCATTATGTGGAATCAAAGGTTGTATCTCATTCCAGGAGTTTACCCATATGAAAATGGAGGCTGGACAATGAATATTTGATTTTTCGAGGGTCGTATGGTTTATCCATGAAGATATCAATTCTTGTTCGAAGGGAATCAAACACAATATATTTGATTGTGGGTTATAAAAGTTACAAAAATGTAGCATTTGTAAGCAAAGACAAATTGGACTCCAGTCTTATGATCGTGGGCTTGTAAGTACTATGCGCCTCTCCTCAAATAGACTCACACCCTATTTTTGTGGATATGAGCCTTTAGGTACTTTTTCAAGAAATAAAAGAGGTTTTGGAGAGCTGTAGTTCAAGAACTTGAGTATTGGTAAATTATTTTTTTATGTTGGATGATATATACAATTTTTGAGACAGAGAAAAAAAGCATCATTTTTGGTATCATATTTAAACACATATTTGCAGGGGCATTATTAGTCCCTGCAGTAGGCATAGAGGGACTATAGAGATTGGTAATTCGTTGACCTAGTATTAGTTTGTCCTTTGACCACAAATATTTTCAGAATATCTAATGTTGGAACTAGGGAACAAAAAGCATTGATTTTTATATAATAAATTGTACCATATATGTCATGTTCTGATTGGATAACAGATTGGAGGTCTTATTTCCGACTTCATTATTCCCAATGTTTTATATGTTATCATATCCAAACTTTTTGATCGTATACAGTCTTTTTGAATCATATATTTTTTTATGCATTGCTTGAAGGTGAATTAATGCTAGCATTAGTTCGAATGTTTGTCTTAGCATTTTATGCTAGCTAAATTTATCTCAATGTTTGATATGCTAGCGTATCCAAGGTTTGTCTATTTTTTATTATTATTAAATACTTAACGTACGCAAAGCCTACCACACGCATTCTTTCTTAAATGTTTACACAACACGAGGCCCTTGGATGGTTTTGACAGCCTTAAATGTTTACCTAACAGGGCTCAGAGCCATAAATGTTTACTTAACATGTATATCACGGAACAGGCTGGACATGAAAAATAAAAACAAATTTGAATAGTTAATTGAATAAAATTTAATAAAACATTATCACATATTAATAATGAATACGATATTTAATATTAATATTATAGGATAGATATCAAAAATTTAATTTATAGTTTATTTATTAATATTAATATAAAATAGTATATACAAGTATATATCCATTTTAACTCTAGAGTCAAGAAGGATCAATTTCTAAGTACAAAACTTTATTATCATAAACAAAATCAAAATTCCAAAATTCCAAATTCCAAATTTACATTTAAAAACTTTAAAAAGAATATTGAATAAAATTTAAATAATTGTTTATACTATTCTTTAAGTAAAAAGTGTTATAGCATTATATAAATTACAATAAATATTGGTACAATGTTATAATATTCTATAAATTACTCAGTCTCATGTATATGACGAAATTGTTGGGTGCAAAATGTATATGACGAAAGTGTTGGGTGCAAAATGTATATCAAGAAACAAGCTCGACATGAAAAATGAAAAATAAAAATAAATTTGAATAATTAATTGAATAAATTTGACAAAACATTATCACATATTAACAAGCGTTGCATGATAGCATAGTCCCATGGGAGTAAATGCGAGGGTTGCAAGTTGCAGTACATGTGGTATCCATGCAAAATTTAGTATTCCCGAATTAGTTTTATTTGAAATTGATAAAAAATTATTAATGTCTAGTACATCAACCAAGGTTCTTAGTATCTAGGTTTGATAGTACATGAAATATTTAATACATAACCCATGTAACCCAATAATTACATCATAGACTGAGTAATTTATAGAATATTATAACATTGTACCAAGATTTATAGTAATTTATATAATGCTATAACACTTTTTACTTAATGAATAGTATAAACAAATATTTAAATTTTATTCAATTTTATTTTTAATTTTTTTAAATGTAAATTTTGAATTTTGGAATTTTGATTTTGTTTATGATAATAAAGGTGAATTTTTTTTTTTTTTTTTTTTTTCATTTTTCATATCTAGCTTGTTCTGTGATATATATTTTTCACCCAACACTTCAGTCATATACATTTTGCACCGGGTTCACATTTTTCATTTTTCATGTCCAGTTTGTTCAGTGATATACATTTTTCACCCAACACTTCCGTCATATACATTTTGCACCCAACAATTTCGTCAAATACATGAGACTAAGTAATTTATAGAATATTATAACATTGTACCAAGATTTATAGTAATTTATATAATGCTATAACACTTTTTTTACTTAATGAATAGTATAAACAAATATTTAAATTTTATTCAATATTATTTTTAACGAATTTTGATTTTGTTTATGATAATAAAGGTGAAATTTATTTTTATTTTTCATTTATCATGTCTAGCTTGTTCAGTGCACTTCCGTCATATACATTTTGCACCCAACAATTACAGAGTCGCTGGTTGGAGGAGTCGTCCGTTCACATTTTTTATTTTTCATGTTTAGTGTGTTCCGTGATATACATTTTGCACCCAACACTTCCGTCATATACATTTTGCACCCAAAAATTCCTTCATATACATGAGATTGAGTAATTTATAGAATATTATAACATTGTACCAAGATTTATAGTAATTTATATAATGTTATAACACTTTTTACTTCCTGAATAATATAAACAATTATTAAAAATTTTAAATGTAAATTTGGAATTTTGGAATTTTGATTTTGTTTATGATAATAAAGTTGAAATTTATTTGTATTTTTCATTTTTCATGTAGAGCTTGTTCTGTGATATACTTTTTGCGCCCAACACTTCAGCCATATACATTTTGCACCCAACAATTTCTGAGTCGTTCGTTGGCAGAGTGTCGGCTCACATTTTTCATTTTTCATTTTTCATGTCTAATGTGTTCCGTGATATACATTGTGCACCCAACACTTCCGTCATATACATTTTGCACCCAACAATTCCTTCATATACATGAGACTGAGTAATTTATAGAATATTATAACATTGTACCAATATTTATAGTAATTTATATAATGCTATAACACTTTTTTACTTTAAGAATTGTATAAAAAATTATTTAAATTTTATTCAATATTATTTTTATCGTTTTTAAATGTAAATTTGGAATTTTGAAATTTTGATTTCGTTTATGATAATAAAGGTGAAATTTATTTTTATTTTTCATTTTTCATGTCGAGTTTGTTCCATGATATACTTTTTGCACCCAACACTTCCGCCATATACATTTTGCACCCAACAATTACTACGGGTTGGTGGAGTCGTGGGTTCACATATAGATTTTGCACCCAACACTTCAGTCATATATATTTTGCACCCAGCAATTTCGTCATATACATGAGACTGAGTAATTTATAGAATATTATAACATTGTACGAAGATTTATAGTAATTTATATAATGCTATAACACTTTTTACTTTTTTTTTTCCAAAAGAAATTACTCAATTTTATAAAGGTATAAAATCATTTACAGTTGTCTGAATCCAGTCAAGGCTGATTAACAATGACAATATAATGTTGTTCATGTAAACATGCAATGTGACACCAGTCGAAGGAAGGACTAACAAGCCGAAAGAAAACAGCCAAACAATTGACATAACGAGACCATGCAAAACAGTGCACCAAGACGAGAAACATAAAAGACTCAGCCAAAGGCGACATCCGCCTTCCTGTAGCCACATAAATATGTGACAGACCCGGCGCCTCCAGAAGAAAAGTCTGATCAAAGTGGAAGAAATACCACAGTCTATAGACACACCCTGTCACCAGTGCCACACCGTTTGGTAGGAGCTGTAAAACAAAATGGAGGCTGCTACACCGAGAGCTATCGATCGCTTGTGAGGAGAGTTGCCACCATCAAAAGTCAAAAAACAGACCTCAATGCCAAGCATCTGAAGGGATCAGTTGAGAGAAACGTTGACATGGAGAACGACCGATGCAGCAGTCTTGAGTTAAGCTTCAAAAAGATTGTAGAAGGAAGTGGTACTCTCAATTCCTCTGTCACAATGGTAGATAGCCAATCTGCCCACCACTTGCCGGAGAGCTCTCTTAGAGAGAGTATCTGCTTCAGAATTGTAGGATCTGTGTAGATGTCGGAAGTGGATATCTGTGAAAGAGCGAGCCAGAAGGAGAGTTTTATGTTTCCAGCCCTCTATATGAGAGGAGTGAAGAGTGCACCTACCAATAATCCAGTCGATGATAACCTTAGAGTCGCCAATGACCTGTAGGTGATCTAGGGACCACATGGAAGCCAGCAATAATGTTGTCCATAAGCCAAGAAGCTTGGCCTTTGTGTTCGTACCCCTACCGCAGCAAAGTGACCATTTAGTAATTCTCTCTGGGTGAGATTTGAAGGTGCCACCAGCACCACAACACATGCCCGACGACTGCGCTGCTCCATCAAAGAAGGCTATAGAGTGACCTGTTGGTAAGATGAGGTCCACCCCTTTGTGTGGAGACATCAAGTCTGAAGACTGTTTCCAGTTGAAGGAGGCTTGTGTTCTGTGACAGACCGCCCAAGGAGAAGGGGAAGCATCCTCAAAGAGCGCCTTATTGCGCTCAAGCCAAATGTGCCAGCAAATTAAAACTGCCAGGGCAGGGGGCACTGCTTGAAGAGAATACCAGGAGTGAAAACAAGTATTAAAGGTGTCACCAGTCCAGCAGAAAGGAAGGGAGTGGTGATGCAGAAAGTGCTTCCAGATGTGTTGAGAGAAGGTGCAATGGACAAATAGATGATGAATATTATCCGATCCACTTCTACATAGGACACAAAAGCCAGGCCCTTGTCTTCCTCTTTTAAGTAGGTTCTCCCAGGTGAGGAGCTTATCAAAAGTAACAAGCCAAAAAAATAACTTGATTTTTAAGGGGAGCTGCCAAGTCCAGATATGACGGAGCCAAAGCGGCTGTGCCTCGATCATCCTGTCAAAACAGAGTGCAGCATATACATTCTTGGCACCAACAGTCCCCGATCCATCGCCCCCTCTCCAGCTGAGGGTATCCTGTGCATTCGTGAGGGATAGGCCCGAGCTCTTTAAGGAAGCTATGAAGGTGTCCAACTCCAAAGTTGCAGGACCATCTATGTTCAATTCGCTACTGTGCCACCAAAAGTCAGGTAGGGGGAAAGTGTTGTTCTCTTTCTTTAGCTGGGCAAGAGTGGAAATATTTCGTGACCTCAGAAGAGATCTGAGCTGTAAGGTCAGTATCGAGAACTCATCAATGCCTAGGAGTTTATCTCTGCCTAGTAAGATATCTTGACCCGATCCCGGAATCCAACGGAGCCAGTGTAAGATAACCTGTGAGGTGGACACAAGTCCCTTCCAGAAAGGAGATGCCCAGCTCTGAATAATATGTGACTTCCGAAGCCAATGGTAAAGGGGTAGCTCACCGAAATATTTGTCTTTGATAATCCGGTGCCATAGATTATCTATAGAGATTGCTCTCCAAAAAGAACATGCCAATAACGCTTTGTTGAAGATGCCGAGGTGCTTCAGACCCCATCCTCCCTCCCTTTTTGGCCTAGAGAGCACCTGCCAACTGCATAGGTGGAATCTCCTTTTCCCCACAAGGTCGTTCCATAGGAAATTGATAGATAACCGGCGGAGCATAGAAATGATTTTGACAGGAATCCGTTCTAGTAGCATCCAATAAACAGCGAGACTTTGAAGTATCGATTTAACAAGGATGAGACGTCCCCCCAGGGACAACCATTTGTTGCACCAAAAGCCAATTTTCCGTTCAAAAGTTGACACCAGCCACGTCCAATCAGTAGYCGTAGAGGCACCCCGTTTAAGATGATACCCCAAGTATCTGAACCCAAGAGATAAGTCAATGAAGGTGAAGGGGAAAAGTGCTATTAGAGAGGATATATCAGCCACCGAAAGGCCCCGATGGTGGACCGAGGACTTGTTGGGGTTGATGGACAGCCCCGAAGCCTTGCAGAAAGTCTGTATAATATCAAGAAGTGCAATCCATTCTGTTTCATCTGCTTTTGAAAAAATGAGTATATCGTCCACAAACATGAGATGTACGATCCTGTAGTGGGAAGACACCTGAATACCGGAAATGCGTTGCTCAGCCACATTTTTTAAGAGGAGTCGACTCAGCCCTTCAAGGACAAGGATAAAGAGGTAGGGGGAAAGTGGGCATCCCTGGCGGAGCCCCCTTTCACATTTGAAAAATCTGGTAGCCTCCCCGTTAATCAGTACTAAGAGGTTTGCAGTGGTAACGCAGGACATAATCCAGTCCGTCAAGTTTGTTCCAAATCCAGTCGAGATAAGGATGATTCTAAGAAAATCCCAATCCACATTGTCAAAGGCCTTTTTGAGGTCGATTTTCATGATAAAAGCCTTTTGTTTTTTCTGAAAAATGTTGTGTATGCTCTCGTGTGCCACTCCAATGGCATCATGAATTCTTCTTCCTTTAAGAAAAACGAGCTATTCAGACGAGAGACTCCTTTCCAAGACCGGCTTGATCCGCGAGGAGATGATTTTAGCAATGAGCTTATAAGCAAGGTTACATAAAGAGATCGGTCTAAAATCGTTGAAGGAGGTGGGCTGTTCTGTCTTAGGAATTAACGCCAGAAACGTAGAATTGAGACTGCTGTTGATCTTACCTGTAGTGCGTGCATCCTCAACCATCAGAAGCAGATCCGGTCCTACCAGGTCAAAGAAATAAGAGAAAAATTCAGCCGACCAGCCATCGGGGCCCGGAATTTTCTCTTTTTTTAGGAGTGAAAGCGTATGTTTGAGCTCTGTTAGGGTGACCAGTTTGTATAGTTCAGTGGCTTCCGCAACTGATTCAAATTGTGAATACAGCCTGGCTGTATATACTTTTTCCTGTAAAAACGCTTCGCTGTTGGATTTGTACAGCTGTTCAAAATGTGTGGACGCTGCCATCTTGAGTGCCTCCTGACCTCGGATTGGCCCATCATTCCCCTGTTCAATAGACCAGATATGCTTTTTATTTCTATTAAGATTTGCCACTTTATGGAAGAATTTGGAGTTGGAGTCGCCCCATTTTAGCCAAGTCGCCCTGCTTCTGAGGCGCCATCTTTTTTCCTCTTCTAGAAGAATGGCTTTCTGTTTCTCGTCTTTATCAATTAGAGTGGCCTCCTCTGCAGAAGAAAGTGTCACCGAAGAAGAATGGGTAATAAGTTTTGTGATCTCACGCTCCAGCTGATATAAGGCTATGCCCTCGGCGTATAGTTTCTGTTTAATCCATCGCTTGGTATGGGCTTTGAGGTAGGATAATTTCAATACAAGACGCGACTGCGGATTTGATTCTCCCAGGAACCGTGGGTCGTTCCAAACTGTGTGTACCAATGCCGAAAAATCAGCGGAGTCCGCCCAATGTTGATTGTATTTAAATGGAAAGGGCTTTAAGCGGGCGATAGGAGTCATAGTGAGAGTAATGGCCGCATGATCAGAGGCAAATGGAAGTGTGACGCCCGAGGACGGGGAGACAGTGGTAGAGTAAAAAGTTTCAGAAATGAGAAAGCGGTCAAGCCTTTTAGCAATGGCAGCCGAGCCTCTTCTCCCATTGCGCCAGGTGGGGAGAAGTTTGATAGGCTGGACATCTACTAGGTTGAAGGAATTAAATAGATCTCTGTATATGTTACTGCCCGAGCCGGTTAAGGAGGCGGAGCCCCAATGCTCATCCGATGAAAGGGTGATATTGAGGTCACCACCCAAGATGAGGTTCGGAAGGGCAAGGATGCCACTCTGTGCTAATTGTGTCCAAAATTGTGGTCGGTCCAGACAAGGCCCATATACATTCAAAAGAGCCAACTCCTGATTTGTTTCAAGACTTTTGCCCAAACATAAGATGCCTCCACAGGATAAGAAGGAACTGAGCTCGAAGATAGCTGGATCCCAAGCCACCAGCAAGCCTCCAGAGAGACCAATAGAACATAGAGCGGCTGAGATCCAATGGGGACAGAAACTATGAATGAAGTCTCTGGCAGATAGAGTTTCCTGTAGAAAAATAACATCAGGATTTGTGTGTATCAGAAGATCACAGAAGGAGGCAGATTTGAGGGTGCCTCCGATCCCTCGTATATTCAGAGAGAGTAATTTCATTATTTGGATCTGGCAATGGCTTTCATTGCTCTAAGTGCCTTTCCATCAAGTGTTTGATCTCCCGAGACTGTGAGTTGTGAAACAGAGCCTTCTTTCTTTTTTCTAGCGCTCCTCGTCTGTAGAGGTGAGAGCTCAGTTCCCAGTCCTCTCGACCAAGCAAAGGATTTAGAATGAGTAACGGAGTGTGAGTTTGATGTTTGTCCCGCTTCAGTTTTGGGTGCAATATATTCTTTACCACGAAATAGAGGAATCAGTGAGGCTGTATCAGGGGTAAAAGGAATCGTAGATGTGGAACTCAGCGATTCCAGGAGGGGTGTATCATCCTCCACAGGTTGGTTGTATCCCGGGAGGATCAAAGGTTCAACAATAGTTTCAGGGGAGGGAGCCGGGTCGACCAGTGGAGATGGCAGAGTGGAAGAAGCAGGTGGAGGAGGGGAAATACTCGTGGTGGTGTGGAGAGTACTGCCACGGGAAGGTGCTGGGAAAGTCAGTCCAGACTGGTCAACTTCGGAAGGGGGAGGTTCAGGATGAGACGAAGGAACAAGCCAGGTATAGTCTTTAACTCTTTTCTTTTTTGTATCAGTGAGAGTGTTAAAGAGTTTTGGGCAGATGTGAGCAAGTTTGGTCAAGGGAACCGAGTGTTCAGAGGGGGAGAGTGTGCAAGGGAGATGGGGAGTTCCTAAAAAATCAAGGGAAGGGTCTGGTGCTGGATATTCTGGCGGGTTAAGAAATAAGTCTTCTGAGTCATCCAGAGGGGGAGATTTCGACTTACCAGGACACGAACGGCGCAGATGACTAGTCTCCCGGCACCTGTTGCATCTGAAAGGAATCCCGAGATAGTCCAGCGGCTGTAGGATCTTCCTCCCTCTCCAGTCAATCTCGAGAGTTTCTGGCAAACCTGTGGTAATGTCCATCTCGACCAGTAACCTGCCCAAAAGTCTAGAAGATCCCGAACGAGGAGAGGATTCTAGAGAGATCAGCTTCCCTAAGGAATTTCTGATCGCACAGAGGGCTTCCTCATTCCAAAAATGGAGAGGAAGTCCCGGAAGCAACACCCAGAGATGACGAAACTGGAAGTATTCTAAGTCGGGATTGAAGGCCAGACGCCATCATTTGAGCATCAGACTACTTCCTCCATAGACCCAGCAGGATGAAATGAGCAACGAGGCATCGTCCGGAGTTCTACAGGTGAAACAGAGCCAACCATTTTGGAGATAAAGGACTTCAGGACAATATCCAAGCAGCGGAGACCAGTTTAGCTTGATCCATTCCTCCAAGGGAGGAGAGCTCAAACTTTTATATGATATCCGTCCGACCAGAGAACAGGTGGACATTTTGCACAAATTTTCTAGCCCAACTCCATCGCCCAGCACTAAACACCTTGTTTTTTTGTTTGCTTTCCAGATTTTGCGACCAGAGGGAGCAGCTCGGTGGGATGGGTGCTGTGCAGGCTGGTTTCCTGGTAGGGTAGGAAAGAATGGATCAGGGGGGAGCCTGTTTGACACTAGAGGAGCATTCACTGGAAAGCTCAAAGAGGGAGCACTACTCAGGGAGAGGGGGCTAGTTAAAGCAGGAAGCTCCGGACCAGAGGAGACAAGATTTGAAAAGTTTTTGGAGGGAAGATTCGGCGCACTGTGAATCAAGGAATCAATCTATTCCAAAAGTCCCTCCTGGTTCCAATAGATTTCGTCAGTAGGGAGCGGGGTAAAATCGGGCAGAGAGTTCATGGTATGCCCCATGGGACCACCAAAGCCCCACTATAAACAGTCTGGTGGGACAGAGTTAGAGGATACTGCGGAAAACAGAAGCAGTCAGTAGGCAGGATAGTCACGGGATACCCAATCCCGGTAAAAAATAAAGCAAGGCGCTGGTAGTGGCCGACAGAGTGGATAAGCAGGTCGGGAAAGACGGAAAAGAGATAAACTGGGTCCGAGAATAAGAGTAGAGGGAGATCAAAGATCCGGGCAAAACGGTATCAAGCAAATAGTGATCAAGCCTGGTGCATTGTCACGATCTGGTTTGCATCCATCGCCTGGTTCGCCGTTTCCCTCCATCCTCCAAATTGAAGCTGGAACAAATCTCAAATCACTAAGCTGGATGCGACTTACCAACAACTATTAATGAATAGTATAAACAAATATTTAAATTTTATTCAATATTATTTTTAACGTTTTTAAATGTAAATTTGAAATTTTGGAATTTTGATTTTGTTTATGATAATAAAGGGGAAATTTATTTTTAATTTTCATTTTTCATGTCCAGCTAGTTCCGTGATATACATTTTGCACTCAACACTTCCATTTTGCACATGAGACTGAGTAATTTATAGAATATTATAACATTCTACCAAGATTTATAGTAATTTATATAATGCTATAACATTTTTTACTTAATGAATAGTATAAACAATTATTTAAATTTTATTCAATATTATTTTTAACGTTTTTAAATATAAATTTGGAATTTTGGAATTTTGATTTTGTTTATGATAATAAAAATGAAATTCATTTTTAATTTTCATTTTTTATGTCCAACTTGATCTGTGATATACATTTTGCACCCAACAATTATGGAGTCGCGGGTTGGCTAGCGGGTTCACATTTTTCATTTTTCATGTCCAACCTGTCCAATGTTTCGTGATATACATTTGCACCCAACACTTCCGTCATATACATTTTGCATCCAACAATTCGTAAATTTGGAATTTTGATTTTGTTTATGATAATAAAGGTGAAATTTATTTTTATTTTTCATTTTTCGTGTTTTACTTTTTCGGTGATATACTTTTTGCACCCAACACTTCCGCCATATACATTTTGCACTCAACAATTACGGAGTTGCGGGTTCACATTTTTCATTTTTCATGTCCTGTTCCATGATATACATTTTGCACCCAACACTTCCGTCATATACATTTTGCACCCAACAATTCCGTCATATACATGAAACTGAGATATACATTTTGTACCCAACACTTCTGTCATATACATTTTGCACCCAACAATTTCTTCATATACATGAGACTGAGTAATTTATAGAATATTATAACATTGTACTAAGATTTATAGTAATTTATATAATGCTATAACACTTTTTACTTAATGAATAGTATAAACAATTATTTAAATTTTATTCAATATTATTTTTAAAGTTTTTAAATGTAAATATGGAATTTTGGAATTTTGATTTTGTTTATGATAATAAAGGTGAAATTTATTTTTATTTTTCATTTGTCATGTCCAGCTTGTTCCGTGATATACTTTTTGCACCCAACACTTCCGCCATATACATTTTGCATCCAACAATTACGGAGTTGCGGGTTGGCGGAGGGGTTCACATGTTTCATTTTTCATGTCCAGCTTGTTCCGTGATATACATTTTGCACCCAACACTTCCGTCATATACATTTTGCACCCAACAATTATGTCATATACATGAGATGAGTAATTTATATAATATTATAACATTGTAATTTATAGAATATCATAACATTGTACCAAGATTTATAGTAATTTATATTATGCTATAACACTTTTTAATTAATGAATAGTATAAACAAATATTTAAATTTTATTCAATATTATTTTTAACATTTTTAAATGTAAATTTGGAATTTTGGAATTTTGATTTTGTTTATGATAATAAAGGTGAAATTATTTTTAATTTTCATTTTTCATGTTCAATACATTTTTCACCCAACAATTACGGAGTCGCGGGTTCACCTTTTTCATTTTTCATGTCTAGCGTGTTCCATGATAAACATTTTGCACCCAACACTTATTTTATATACATTTTGCACCTAACAATTGTGTCATATACATGAGACTGAGTAATTTATAGAATATTATAGCATTGTACCAAGATTTATAGTAATTTACGAAATTGTTGGGTGCAAAATGTGTATCACGGAACAGACTCGACATGAAAAATGAAAAATGTGAACCCGCGACTCCGCCAACCGCGACTCTGTAATTGTTGGGTTACATGAGTTATGTATTAAATATTTCATGTACTATCAAACTTAGATACTATGAACTTTCATTGATGTACCATACATTAATAATTTTTTATAAATTTCAAATAAAACTAATTCGGGAATACTAAATTCTACATGGATACCACATGTATTGCAACTTGCAACCCATGCATTTACTCCCATTCCAATCTGGGAGGGACTATGCTGCCATGCAACACTTGTTATCTACAGGAATCAAAATTTTGCAAAGAATGTGATGTATCATTTGATAAAGTCTTCCATGAAGGCATATATGATTCTTGTAAGGTTTTGATAAAAGCTTGATGCTTTTGTGAGGAAAAGATGAAGGTGATACATTATGGCGATATGGAGATCCAATGTCCTCCTTGATTAGTTGTTGCTAATTAGAATTTTGACCAATATCTTAGACAATTCCTTGCTAAAATACCATGGAATTTGTCTAGGACAATGATGAATTCACATGTAAAAAATCTTAAGAAAATTTGTGGTAAACATAGGTGCAGTAAAAGATGTTGTCTTCTTGCAAATCGAAGGAGGATTAATTACTCTATCAAACCCTTAATTCCTCATCCAGTTCCTTGGAACACCCATTCCTCTATGTGTGTTTCATTGTTCCATTTCTCAACCATATGGTTATCTTGCTACTCATAATTTCCATTTTGGAGAGTTCCCTCTTTGTATTGTTTCTGTTGCAAAACAATGTGTGGGGAGTCATGTAGTTCTGAAAAATGCGACTAAGTTTCCATGGAAAGTTTATCAGTAATGGCTAGAATATCATGTGGGAAACTTTTTGGAGCTCCTTGGAGAGACTGCAGGGACCTTCAACATTTAGCTATATAAAACTCAAAATGTAGTTTGCACTTATTTGAACAACATAAAGGATTTATTTATGATAGGAAAATCTAGCAGTGGAAATGCCGAGAGATAATATTGAATCAGCCAGGCAGTACAGTTGGGAAGCTTGGGAGGATTTTGCAGTTAGAAAATGGTCATTGCCTACTTCATTTGGCATGAGGACATGACAATCCTCAGGCATGGGGGAGATGTTGGGATGCTAATTTGACACCTTTTACGCCATCAGTTGGTCCCCTTCTTGATGTTTTTACCATACCAGTGCACCCATTTACTATGCTTGATACCACGTTTACCCATACTTTTTATGTTAATGTGCCTAACAAGCTTAATATTGTTAATCATCATAATTTCCTTCCCTTTTAATGATTTAGAGAGAATTTGGATTAATCTTGTTGATGAAGGTTTTGGTAGTTCTATTCGCGTACCTCCAACTATTCCAATACCCAAGTTTGTAGGCTTGCTTATATGCGTGCACCCAGGTGTAAGATGACGACATGGGTTTTAAATATCTAAACCCCGGCATGGTTTGTGTGCCTTAGTTCATGTCTAGGTCACACATAGAGGTATCCAACTCATGATTTACATTTTAGACAACTCGTGCCATGCATAACCAAGTAATGGACTCCGAGCACAATTTCCAGAGAAACAAAGAAGAATTTGGAAAAACCGTGACATGGGTTTTGTCTAGAACATCCCCATTTAGATGTCTCTTAAATGGGTTATCCAAAACGTTCATGTATTGGGAGATATGTGTGGTTCTTTGGAAGGGTCCTTTCTTGTTGTGGCCATTGGAAAATTGCATCCCAAACAAAGAAACCAACCAACAAAGGAACCAACTCAAGCCCATTCTTAGATAGTTTTATGGTAAATGAATCAAATGTAATCAGATCTTGAGTTGTTCTTCAACCAAGATATACCAAAAACACAAACTAGATTTCGAGGAATTGGTTCCAATTCACCCCTGCCTCTTTGTATAAAATATATGATCAGAGTAGAGGGGGGAGGGATTGGAGATTGAACATTTTCCTTCTATAATAGCTGAGGTCTATTATTCTCTTCATTAATATAAGTGACGAGATGATACTTGAGATTAATTTTGTGGTGTAATTTCCCTTTCAGTTTTGTAGTTTCTTAGGCAGTGTGGCATTGGTTGGGAGGGCCCACCAACTCAGACCACATTGCCCCTTCTCCTATCATTGTAACATAGATTAGAAATAGTGATTTAGATTGCAATCTTTTCCCTCTCATTTCATAGAGAAGCATCTCTCATTACTTAGTTTGGTAATTGTTTCCATTTCTTATGTTTTAGTGCTTGTTTGTAGAAGACCATGGTTCAAGAGAAAACTTCCTCCCTTAAATCCCTTGAATGCTTGACTTTCAGAGTGGGTGAAAGATTGGGATTGGCACCCTTGGATAATCCTTGATAAAAATGGCCCATATTTCATAGAATTCCTTTATTTCTTACATTTACCTTGGTTCTTTGGTAGAAGCGAGATCACTTACTGAAGGGTAGGGATACGCATTGCAATTGTTTGTGGTTGGGTGAACTCTTTGATAATTCATCGTGAAATATTGCAGCCCATAGTGAAGGGGCTTTGTGTTGACACTCTAGTTAGCACCATAACTCCTAGATTTAATATTTTTTTCCATATTTTGTTTGTCGGAATAGATTAGAGTATGATTTTTTCCTTCATATAATTTTCCTACATCTCACAAGCTTACGAGCCCCCAGGTTGATGATTTGATGGCCGAAATTTATTTCATGTAAATTTACCTACAAGCATAAAAGATAGAGGAGGAGAGATTTTGTAGTATCCATATAGGCCACAAGTCAAAGGAAACTCCATAGAGAGTGCCTCTTTATTTGCATTTGCATCATTTCTATACCAGAGAAAAGAGAGCAGAGAAACCTCACATTTTAGTTGGGTTTTCTCTCGTATTGGGTTTCCCAGATCATATCTTGTGTTTATTTGTGGATGTGATTGTATTTTATTGTTCTCTTTTTTTTACATTTTATCTATTTCATGCATAAGCAAAAAAATCAATAACTAAATATTTTGGAAATATAAAGGAAAAATAACCTTAATAATAAAGATTTTAGTTATTTATTATATCTGTTGTGATGAACTATTCTAGTCGAATATCCATGATAGTTTACAGATCACCATGTTTTAATATTGAATTCCATGGAGTTCATATAATTGTTTTTGAAAGAGGGATATCTAGGAGGGTTAGATGTAGATGGTTTATTTGGATGAGGTGTCATTTTCTATGCTATGACTAATCCTTGTAGGGAAAAATTATTTGTCAACACTATGGGTTGGGATGGAGGAGTAGGTGTAGGTTGAGTGATTTATTCACCTTAATAGGTGTAACATACATATCTCCCCACTGGGTCACACCACAACACATTTTTATTTGATTCCAATATATAACATACCCATACCAACAATCCTAAAAATAATTTCTTCGATACCAATATGTCACGTACCCACTGCTCGGTTACCTCTAAATTTTCCTTCCTGGGAAAACTTGAATCTTATGATACCATTCTTATGAATAAAGAACTTGATAAACACACATGAAATTAACATGAAACATGCATGAATGTAAAATATACATTAACATTCCATGCACAACAATCAATCAACTTCAAGCATGTTATAAACATATCACAGAGATAATATTAAACACATAACGAAAGTAAATACGAACACATAGAAACACAATGAGAAATTACATTTTAAATAATAAATCCACAAATGGTTCTAGATGTCGGATATTCCACCCAACCATAGGATCTGTTGCACATAAAATCTCCGCAACATGCCACCCCTGAGACAAGGCTATGAATCCATAAGGATGGGTCCTTGGTTGACTCTCAGTTTCTCAAACTAGTCAACAATCAATTCTCATAGTTTCTCAACTAGACAACAATCCTAGTTTAGTAGCTCTCTTTCCCCTTTAGCTTGCACAACCCAAAGAGATGAAGCCACTTCTTTGCATTGAAGTCCTTCAGGTTGTTACACCTCTTTCCAAGGCTCTCAATGCTACACATTAGGAAATATTAATGTTGGAACTCCAAGGATTCTCAGTTGTGGATAGTCCTTTCATAAATATCAACATTTCCATGCACACATGCATCAATACCTTTTTGGAATACCAATAGTTCCTACAACCAAACTAGACATTGTTGGAATATTCACCAATACTAAGAGGGGGGGGGGGGNGGGGTGAATCAATATGAGCACTTTTTACCACGTTTGACCACAATATATAAAATTCAAATTTATCAACAATATTCAACAGTTTATCATTAACATTCAATATATCATCAGCAATATAAATCAATCGTGCATAACAAGTAACCATAGATACACAGTACACTAGAATTTACGTGAAAACCAAAATGGGAAAAAAACACAGAATGCTTTCTTATATATATCAAGAATAAATTTATAGGAAGCACCAACTTCCAAATTCTCCAGCACCAACTAGAAAGAGGCACTGACCTTAAGGAAGCACCAACTCCCTAAGTTCTCTAGCACCAACCAGAAGGAGGCTACTACCCCCTGATTTACAGGGACCAACATGAAGGAAGCACCAACTCCTTGAGTTCTCTGACACCAACCAGAAGGAGGCTACAACCCCCTTTCCTTGCCCCATTTTGTCACCCTGAAATATAAGTGTAGACTCACTGTCACTACCACTGATATTGTCACTACCGATGTCACCAATACATCAACCAACCTGTCACTCTCACATCAACCAACCTATCACTCTCACTGTCACAAACAACCTGTCACTATCACTGTCATTGTCACATCAACCAACCTATCACTATCACATCAACCTGTGACTACCACTGTCACATCAACCAACCTTTCACTGTCACATCAACCTGTGACTACCACTGTCACATCAACCAACTTGTCACTGATATACCATCATCAACCAACTATAGCCAAATCCACTCATGGATACCAAAGCCATCACCAAACCATGTACATCAACTTGTATCAACCATGCACATCAACCTGTACCATACCATGTACATCAACATGTACCATACCATGTACATCAAACTTGTACATCAACCATATACCAAACCTATATGATATCATGCATCAAACCTGTACCATATCATGTACCAAACCTTTATCATACCATGTACCAAACCTGTGCCTCAACCATATACCAAATCACTCATGACATGTATCAAGCATGCCATACACCATGTAACATAGGATATCATCAATGCAGTGCCTTGACAAGGTACCAAACAACCAATATCATTTATCAAGTATATGCCTCAACCATGCACCTAAGATGTGCCTCAAGCATGTGACAATGCCTCAACACTATACCAAATATTTTCCTCAAGCATGCATCATAAGCTCATCAACATGTAACCAAACTAGATAACAAGATAGCCAAAAATGTAATTCTAACAATGTATCATATCATCACCAAAGTTTACCATACCATCATGTACCCTTGTCACCATTCCTCAAGCATGTTCCATAAACAACATAAGCATAACCAACAAGCACATAAGTATAAATGTATATATCAAATAAACATACTTGTGTGGGCATCAAAAACCACGAACAATCATCCTCCTTGACTTCTGTCTTGTCCTCACAAGACTAAGGCATCTTGTCATGCAGGGCCTCACGTGACATGCACTAAGAAAACCGTGGGGGTGCATCATGGGACATTAACTATCTGATCCACAGGGGTTAGACAAATTAGGGTTTCCTCAAAAATTCTCTCTCTCCTATGCAAACCTTAAACTCCCGCACTTCTCACTCTTTCGCTTCCTCAGATTTTTCCGTCGCAAATCTTCCAAAAGATCACTTGCCCGCTTAAAGATATTCAATAGAATGTATGAGTGAATGTACTTGTGAATGACTTCTTTAGGTGTATATATACTTTTTATAAGTAATCTCTCTCCTTAAATTTAAGGCTTCTTGAACTTTCTTGTTACAACTACTTTACCCTTTCATTAATGACTTGTAACAAATTAGGGGATTATTAACCATTCTTCGGGGCTTCCAATTTTGTGAGGGCATATCTCCCTAATCGCGAGGAACCACATGGCGTACCACCTATCACTGGAAACGAAATGATGAGTACTATCCATCTATGAATGTATTACATGCATTTACACCGTCCTTCGTGTCATTATTCCTCAAACAACTTTGGCTTCCATAACTGCACCTTTGGGGCTTCATGAAGTTTTCATCAAGACTTCATCAAATGCACTCATCAAATCTGTTGACATCAACCACTCTTTTTGACATCAATGATGAATAACTCACCATCAATATCGACCACTTCTCTAGGGATTTTGAACTTCTCCAAGGGTTGAAATCAATGACAACCATTTGTCCAACAATATCCCCCTTTGGCATTGATGGCAACACTCATGCTCCAAACATTGATGGAAACACTTATACTCCAACACTCATGCTCCCTCTGTGACCATCGCTCTTCATCAATGTTTCTCTCCTCATGTATTTCTCTCCCCCTTTGAAATCATGGGAAAAGGGTATCTCTCTTTAGGGTTTCTCCCTCTGTCTTCATGCTTCGATTCTTTCTCTTATAATATTTCTCTTTCTCCCCTTTTGATAAAAGGGTAACTTCCCTTGAAGATATGTCTCCCCCTGTCTGCATGCTACTAATCTTCCTTTTGGATCTCTTTTTCTAATGATTTATCTTCCCTTAACTTATCTACAATACATCCTATAGATTAATGTAGGGCTACATGTATATGTTTCATTTCCTCTCTTCCAGTGTTGCTTATTTTCCATTGGTGCTTCCTCTTGTAATTCATTGACATATATAAAAAACATCCATTGCTTGATTTCTTCATTTGCTTGCCATGTTCACTTGATCATATTGTTTAATGATTTCCTTCTAGCGATATAAATTCCATTGATGATTCAAATTGTCAATCCATTTTTATGCATCTTCTCTGACCCATGTCTTTTGTACCTGATAAGCATCTCATGAATCCATCTTTGTAAATGCATCACAAAATATCCATAACTCTGCTACTCAACTGTCCACAATGATGATCCATCTATCATTGTACTATTATGAAGGATTTTTTGCTGCAACTGATCATCACATATTCATGTTTCTCTGATTGAATCAAATATGTCCATTGATTTGCAATACATCCTCGAACCTTAATGAATATATCCCTTTCTGGAAAGTGTGTCAATGATATTCCTTTGATATTTGAATGAGAACACCGCTTCTCAATTGATCATTCTGTCTTTTTGTATTTCTACCATCTGGTTGCTCTGAATATGTCTACACAAACACTTCAAACTACTCGAAAGATAGTTCTATGATCTGTAGAGATGATTCTTATACTCCCCCTATTTGATGCAGGAGCATCCACAACTCATCAAGCGAGCCAGCGCATGGAGCAGAGAAAGACAGCTGGACAAGCCAGCAAAACTTCTTTTTGAATTTTACCTTGATAATTGTTGCACCAAGCATTAATGAGTTAATGTAATGAAGCGCACTTGTATTGTATTGGAGATAGGAAGGCATTTATTAGTTTTAATGCTATTAGATAGGAATTAATTGTAGATTTGATAGTTGTAGAATTCGAGAGGGAAAACGGAATATAGGCACCCTCCTTTGTATTATTGTATCATTCAGAATTATTGAGAACAGGAGCAAGAGAAGAACAGAACAGAGAACTTGTGAAGAACACCCATGTACAGATTGAATTAATAGAAGGAAGTCTTTGATTCACTTTCATGGTTTGTGTTGTTTCTCTGTATGATGTTGCTTATGTGTTCCTGAATGTTCTGTTTCCTTTGTATGCATTTGCTATGAATATGTTGTGCATGTGTTTTCAGAGATTTATTGAAGCCTGAAAGAGAGGAGAATGAGTTTCAATTGTTTCTCTGTCTGAGCCAGGAGATTCCTGCATAGTGTGCAGTCGAATTCATCCGCATAGAGTGCGTTGATGAGGTCAGACAGTTAAATGATTATTCTCGTTTGCCCAGAAGTTGATTTGGGTTGAGGAAGCCGTGCAGGAGGAGTGCAGGCTGGAATAGAAGTCTCAGCAGCTAGTCTGAGAAGAGGAAGGCAGGGTTTACTGTGGTTTTGAGTGCACAGGACCTGAAAGCATTCAACACCTAGAGAACTGTCGAAGGYTGAGCACATAGAGTGTGCGAAAAGTATCTGAAGGAGCCGAGATTAACAAGATCAGGAGGGATAGTTCCTTCTTGATACAGTAGGAGAAAGACCCAGGAAGGGCTCGAACAGGAACGGTGCTTTGGAGCAGGAGGAGTCTCTAAGGCGGAGCATTGACGACCAGAGTTCGCAAGCGAGAATCGCGAAATCCCACTGATCATTGGATCAGGGAAAAGCTGTGCGAGATTTAGTCCATAAGCGCAGGAGGGAAGGACTAACGCCCATCGGGGTTCGACGTTCGGCGTTTGATAAGGTAAGAGTTTCATACTCTTTGAAATTGCAATTGGCGATTTCCTGAATAAATCGGAGTCGTCGATCACCATGAAGACAGGTGGCACGTGATCCCGGAAGGTCGGGATTCGGGGTTCGGGGTTTTCGACATCAGGGAAAACTTGTATCGTGGATTCACGATCCGTGAAATCTCAAAGTGACGTGGCAGTGTGGGACCACGAGATATAGTGGAGGACAGGTGTCATCGGAGTTCGAAGTTCGGAGTTTTGCGGCACAAGTAAATCGTGGCATCGCAAGTGCCAATTTCCCGATAGGGAGATCCCCGAAAAAGAGTGGAAGTGTTGACCCATTGACCTTCGGGGTTCGGGGTTTTGTTTTACATGTGAATTGTGCATACGCGTTTCGTGATACCGCGAAACCCGATCTCCCGAGAAGCGAAGGGAAGATCGCCGAAGGAGTGTTGTGGGTAGAGAGAACTCCCAAGAGGAGTTGGACGAGTCTTTGACTCTTCGGGCCGGGTAAAAGAAGGTCCTGGTGGAAGCGGACGTGCGCACGGGGTGACGTCTGCACCAAGTGGTATCAGAGCGGGGATATATTTGCTTTCTGGAGAAGAGAAGGAGAAAAGAATTCGCCATGCCGCCGAGAAGAGGTAGACAATCACCCAATCCAGAGAGGGAGAGGGAATTGTCTAGGGAAAAAGAGATGTCCAGGGAAAGAAGCAGTCATGGACAGAATGTAGAAATAGAGAGGGAAATACGAAATCTTCGTGCTAGAATGGAAGATATGGAAGCAGCGCAGAGGCGCACAGCAATTACAGGAGATATGAGTGACTCTGAAGGCGAAGCTGAAGCTGTACCACAAGGTGGAGTTGCAGCAGAAGATGCAGCCAATGAGCGATTAATCAAAGCTATCACCAGGATGAGTGCGAAGGTGAGGATGGACATTCCAGCTTACGAGGGAAGCCTGGATGCAGAAGAGTTGCTGGATTGGATCAGGGCTCTTGACACCTACTTCGATTATGAAGATATCGAAAAGGATAAGAAGGTAAGACATGTTGTTACCAAGTTGAAGGGACATGCAGCCTTATGGTGGGACGAGCTGCAGGCAGACAGACGTTCCAAAGGCAAACAGAAGATCAAGAGCTGGGACAGGATGATCGCTAAGATGAAAGCGAAATTCATCCCCAGAGATTACCAGATCACACTGTTCAGGCAGATGCAGAACCTGAGGCAGAAGTTGATGACGGTGAAGGAGTACACCGAGGAATTCTACAGGCTCAACATCAGAGTTGGTCATCGGGAGAGCGATGATGAGAAGGTGGAAAGATACCTGAATGGTCTGATATATGACATTCAGGATGAGTTAAGCATGGCAGTTATCGGGACTGTTGAAGATGCTTACCAATTGGCTCTGAAAGCTGAAGAGAAGCTGAGCCGCAAGCAGGGATAGCGAGGGTGAGGCAGAAGTCAACCCAGAGGCAAGGCAGTTGCCCAAGAAAGAACTCAAAAGCCCAAGGAGGAGTGGAAGAGACCTCAGGGTAAAATGGAGAGAGGTGGATCCTCACAGCGAGGACAGCAATATGCTGAACCGAGGAGGCAACATACAGAGCAGGGTGGCTGTTATGCTGATGCCAACATAATTCCTCGTACCCAAGGTAGAGGAAGAGGCCGAGGAGGAGTTATCACATGTTTTACATGTGGAAAAGATGGACACAAAGCCGTGGATTGTCCAAACAGGAAGATGGACAGAGGAGAAGCTCACATCACTGAGGCGCGGAGGCGTGATGATGAGGATGAAGACGCCGGAAGTGGGAAGTCACTGATGGTGCATAAAATTTTGTTAACACCCGAGAAGGAGGTGGAAGATACAGCTCAGAGAACCAGACTGTTCAGAACGACTTGCAAGACAAAGGGTTGGAAATGCAAGGTCATAGTGGACAGTGGAAGCACCGATAATCTCGTTTCGACCGAGATGGTGGAGAAATTGGAGCGGGAGACAACCAATCACCCGAGTCCATATAAAGTGTCATGGCTGCAGAAAGGACACCAGGTATGTGTTACGAAACAATGCTTGGTTAAATTTAAAATGGATGAATATAAGGATAAGATTATGTGTGATGTCATTCCCATGGATGTCTGTCATGTATTATTGGGTAGACCATGGCAGTACGATAGAAATGTGGTTCATGATGAGAGAATGAACACATACACCTTGGAGAAGGATGGGAAAACACACACATTGCTTCCAATCAAAGATAAAGAAGTGAAGCCGGAGGTAACCAAAACGATACTTCTTATGAGTGGGAAGGAACTTCTCACGGAGATGGAGAAGAATAAAGATCCACAATTCTTTGTGGTCAGGAAACCGAGAATTGTCCTGACTAGCACAAGAGTGGATGAATTGCCAGACGAAATTCAAGAACTGCTGGGAGAGTTCGCTGATATCATCATGGATGAACTACCTCGTTCGTTGCCACTGATGAGGAGTGTGAGTCACCATATTGAACTCATACCCGGAGCAAGTTTACCAAATAAGGCAGCGTACAGGCTGACACCTCAGGAGAATGAGGAGGTCAAAAGGCAGGTACAGGATCTGCTGGACAAAGGACTGGTCAGAGAGAGTCTGAGTCCATGTGTTGTTCCGACGGTACTAAGTCCGAAAAAGGATGGAGGCTGGAGAATGTGTACAGACTCAAGAGCAATTAATAAAATCACCATCAGGTACAGATTTCCACTGCCGAGAATGGATGATCTAGTGGATTGCCTAAGTGGGGCAAATTATTTTTCGAAGATTGACCTCAAGAGCGGATATCACCAGATCCGGATGAGAGAAGGAGATGAATGGAAGACGGCATTCAAGACAAATGAGGGTTTGTATGAATGGTTGGTCATGCCGTTTGATTTGACAAACGCGCCGAGCACATTCATGAGACTGATGAATGAAGTCCTGCGGGAATTCATCGGAAAGTTTGTGGTCATATACCTGGACGACATACTAATTTTTAGCAAGACCAAGGCTGAGCATTTGGAGCATTTGGCCATTGTGATGAGAAGACTACAGCAGGAGAAGCTGTTGGTCAACATGAAGAAGTGTTCCTTCATGCAGACTAAACTCATTTATTTGGGTTTTGTAATTTCGGCTAATGAGTTGAAAATGGATCCTGAGAAGGTGGAAGTAATCAGAAATTGGCCATCACCCCGAAATATCTTCGAGGTGAGGAGATTCCATGGACTGGCTAGTTTCTACAGGAAATTTATCAGGAATTTTAGTGGGATTAGTGCAGCAATGATGGACACGGTGAAGAAACGGCATAAAGTTTTTCATTGGACAACAGAGGCTGAGAGGAGCTTCAATCTGTTGAAGCAAAAGATCACAAAGCAACCAATTCTGGTGTTGCCTGATTTTCAAAAGACATTTCAGGTGAAATGTGATGCCAGTGGGTATGTTGTTGGAGGGGTCTTGAGTCAGGATGACAGACCTGTTGCATATTTCAGCGAGAAGTTGGATGATGCAAAGCTGAAGTACTCCACATATGATAAAGAGTTATATGCCATCATACAGGCATTAAAGAAGTGGAGGCATTACTTGATACCTAAGGAATTTGTGTTGTACAGTGATAATCATGCATTGCAGTTTGTAAGTCAACAGGATAAGTTGAACCAAAAACATGCAAAATGGGTAGAGTACATGCAAAATTTCACATTTGTCATTAAGCACATTTCAGGAACTGCTAACAAAGTGGCTGATGCTTTGAGCAGGAAGTGTTTGTTGTTGCAGGAGTTCAGAGTCAAGACGTTGGGTTTTGAGAATCTGAAGGACATGTATGCTGGAGATGCAGATTTCGGGGAGGCTTGTGAAGCAGCCGAGAATCCGGTTCTCAGAGATTGGAGTCCTTGGATAGACTACCTGATCCAGGATGGATTGTTGTTCAAAGGCAATCAATTGTGCATTCCAGATTGCTCCATGAGGGAGAATTTGATGAAGGAAAAACACAGTGGTGGATTAGCAGGTCATTTTGGACATGACAAAACATTTTCCAAGCTGAGCGAATCGTACTTTTGGCCGGGCATGCACGCTGATGTCAAACGATTTGTTGACAGATGCAGGATATGTCAACATGCGAAGGGCCGAAAGCAGAACACAGGGTTCTATCAGCCATTGCCCATACCTGAAAGGCCATGGGAAGCCATTAGCATGGATTTTGTTCTGGGATTGCCGAGAACGCAGAGGGGAGTTGATTCCATCTTTGTGGTGGTGGACAGGTTCTCGAAAATGGCACATTTCATTCCGTGTCAGAAGACCAGCGATGCGACCCACATAGCAAACTTATTTTTCAAAGAGATTGTGCGACTGCATGGGTTGCCGAGAAGCATAGTCTCGGACAGGGATACTAAATTCATAGGTCATTTTTGGAGGACGCTATGGAAGAAGCTCGGAACTAATTTGGCATTTAGTTCGGCGTATCATCCGCAGACGGATGGCCAAACTGAGGTGGTGAATAGAAGTCTGGGGGATTTATTGAGAAGCTTGGTGACAGAGCACCATAGCAGTTGGGACCAGATATTACCACAGGTAGAATTTGCTTACAATGACTCTGTGAACAGGAGTATAGGGAGAATCCCATTCCAAATTTTGTATGGAACACAGCCGAGGGGAGTTTCTGAGCTCAGGGAGTCAGGACAGGCTGAAACTAGCAGCGCAAGCACTGAAGGATTCGCTGAAGCGATGGAGGAACTTCACAGTCAGGTGAGGCAGCGACTGCAGAAGTCCAATCAAGAGTATAAGCGCAGAGCCGATCAGCGGAAGAGACAATTTCAGTTTGAAGTTGGGGACATGGTTCTGGCACACTTGAGGAAAGAAAGGTTCCCGAGGGGAACATATAACAAGCTCAAGATGAAGAAAATTGGGCCGTGCAGAGTCCTGAAGAAATTCAGGGAGAATGCATATGAAATTGAGTTGCCAGAGGGCATCGGAATATCTCCGATTTTCAATATTTCGGATTTATACCCCTACAGGGCTAGAGAAACAGAGGCTGGAACTGAAGAACCAGTGGTCCAGTGGCAGAAACAATTACCAGTAGCTGAAAAACCGCAGATGGAATGCATACTGGATAAGAGAGTAGGCAGGAAGACCAGGAGAAAGCAGTATTTTGAATACCTGGTGAAATGGAAAAATCACCCGGTGGAGGATGCCAGCTGGGAGACAAAAGCAGTGATACAGAGGCATGGACAGACCGTGCAGGAACTCATGGACAGGAGCCCATGAAATCTTTTGAGCCAAGGAGTATGATGCAGGAGCATCCACAACTCATCAAGCGAGCCAGCGCGTGGAGCAGAGAAAGACAGTTGGACAAGCCAACAAAACTTCTTTTTGAATTTTACCTTGATAATTGTTGCGCCAAGCATTAATGAGTTAATGTAATGAAGCGCACTTGTATTGTATTGGAGATAGGAAGGCATTTATTAGTTTTAATGTTGTTAGATAGGAATTAATTGTAGATTTGATAGTTGTAGAATTCGAGAGGGAAAATGGAATATAGGCACCCTCCTTTGTATTATTGTATCATTTAGAATTATTGAGAACAGGAGCAAGAGAAGAACAGAACAGAGAACTTGTGAAGAACACCCATGTACAGATTGAATTAATAGAAGGAAGTCTTTGATTCACTTTCATGGTTTGTGTTGTTTCTCTGTATGATGTTGCTTATGTGTTCCTGAATGTTCTGTTTCCTTTGTATGCATTTGCTGTGAATATGTTGTGCATGTGTTTTCAGAGATTTATTGAAGCCTGAAAGAGAGGAGAATGAGTTTCAATTGTTTCTCTATCTGAGCCAGGAGATTCCTGCATAGTGTGCAGTCGAATTCATCCGCATAGAGTGCGTTGATGAGGTCAGATAGTTAAACGATTATTCTCGTCTTCCTAGAAGTTGATTTGGGTTGAGGAAGCCGTGCAGGAGGAGTGCAGGCTGGAATAGAAGTCTCAGCAGCTAGTATGAGAAGAGGAAGGCAGGGTTTACTGTGGTTTTGAGTGCATAGGACCTGAAAGCATTCAACACCTAGAGAACTGTCGAAGGCCGAGCACATAGAGTGTGCAAAAAGTCTCTGAAGGAGCCGAGATTAACAAGCTCAGGAGGGATAGTTCCTTCTTGATACAGTAGGAGAAAGACCCAGGAAGGGCTCAAACAGGAACGGTGCTTTGGAGCAGGAGGAGTCTCTAAGGCGGAGCATTGACGATCGGAGTTCGCAGGCGAGAATCGCGAAATCCCGCTGATCATTGTATCAGGGAAAAGCTGCGCGAGATTTAGTCCATAAGCGCAGGAGGGAAGGACTAACTCCCATCGGGGTTCGGCGTTCGGCGTTTGATAAGGTAAGAGTTTCATACTCTTTGAAATCGCGATTGGCGATTTCCCGAATAAATCGGAGCCATCGATCACCACGGAGATAGGTGGCACGTGATCCCGGAAGGTCGGGATTCAGCGTTTGGGGTTTTCGACATCAGGGAAAACTTGTATCGTGGATTCACGATCCGCGAAATCTCGAAGTGACATGGCAGTGTGGGACCACGAGATATAGTGGAGGACATGTGTCATCGGAGTTCGGAGTTCGGAGTTTTGTGGCGCAAGCAAATCGTGGCATCGCAAGTGCCGATTTCCCGATAGGGAGATCCCCGACAAAGAGTGGAAGTGTTGACCCGTTAACCTTCGGGGTTCGGGGTTTTGTTTTACATGTGAATTGTGCATACGCGTTTCGCGATACCGCGAAACCCGATCTCCCGAGAAGCGAAGGGAAGATCGTCGAAGGAGTGCTGTGGGTAGAGAGAACTCTCGAGAGGAGTTGGAAGAGTCTTTGACTCTTCGGGCTGGGTAAAAGAAGGTCCTGGTGGAAGCGGACGTGCACACGGGGTGACGTCTGCACCACTATTCAATATTCATATTTACTGGGAGTCTCCAAGATGGATGGCTCAAAAAAATACCCACTCTGATTAAGAGTAATCTTCCTCTTTTTCTATAGACTCATCATCTTTATGAACTCTGACTTCTTCTTTTTTTCCTGGGGATTCATTATGATCTTGCACTACAATTCCTAAGAGTACAATCTCTTGGACTTGTTCCTCCTCTTCATCTCTTTCTTGCACTACTGCAAATCCTGTGATCTCTGGGACCTATTCTTTATTCACCTTCTCTTCTTTTCTTTCTTTCCTTCTCCAAAACTTCGTGTATCTAGCATTGATGTTTTATTTAATGGAGGGATCTATCATGATTCTACAATTCTGAGTTATGTGACCATAATTGTGGCATTTGTAACATTCAATGTTGTGGGGAGCCACATAGGTATTTCTTGTCTGAACATTTCTTCCATGTGCTCCGCAATCTACAGCCTTATGTCCAAAGTTAGTACAAATAAAACAATGACCATAAAATAAACTTTCATACATGGGAGTGAATGATGTTCTTTGCGATGCAGTCCTTCTGAATTCATGCCTCAGTTGATCATGATATTATGTTCTATTGATTCCTTCTTCATGATTGAAGAATATTTGCTATTTGAATGTGGAAGGTCTTCTTGAAGATATATCTCTATTATACTCATTCTTCTTTGATTCTTGTTGACCATGATTCATTCCTTTAAGTACTTCTGCATAACTCTTAGCCTTTTCTTTATTATTCCTTTCTAGAAACCTGGAGCACATCTCTTCAACTGGTTGTGTGGGGATTCTATTTCATTCAATGCTCTTATTGTGGTTTGAATTTTCCTTGCATGATACCTCATCGATGTATCTAAAATATTTTTTTTCTAGTACTGAAGATTTCTTCAATTTCTTGTTAAGCTCGTCAACTTCAACCCTTAATAAGATGACTTCTTCTTCAAGTTTCCCACAATATTCTTCCTTATTTGTCATTTAAATCTTCATTACTTCTTTTGTTCTCTTGGATTCCTCAAATTGAATTTTCAAACAGACGATTTCTTCTTCAAGTCTTCTTTCTTGTTGACTGAATTCTGCTTCAATCTTGTTTTCCTTAAGTTCTTCTTTCTACTATGCTTCATTTCTTAGTGATGCAAATTCATCTTCTAGACATTGCTTTTCTTCCAACTGATTTTTGTATGTTTCTTCAATCCTTCTGACTTCTTCTACTTGGAATTATTTAGAACTTTGAACATGACCTTCCTTTAGCTTGATCAATTATTTCTTGAGTGACTTGTTTTCTTCTCTTTATTTCTTTAGTTCATCTAAAGCACTGATTAGTTCTACTTCAACATCTACTATGCCCTCTTCACAATCTTCTTCTTCTGAATCTATCTGACATGATAGGTATATTTATTCTTGTTCTAATTTAACATCTTCTTTTTTCTTATCAGTATGCTATGGCCCTGTGATAGGATGATACTCCTCAAAGTATAGATTATGCATCTTATCCCAAATCTCTTTGGCTAATGAACATTTTCCCACTTTGTCTTCTATCGGTTTAGATAATCCTTCCAATATGAAATCCATTTCTAATTTGTTGTTTCTTCTTAATTCTTTATTGGTTGTAGTCTTCAGAGATTTCTTTGTGGTTGTGTATTCTATAACAACTGATTGCAAAACATCATACCCCTGATCATGTAAAAAAAAATCATTATGATACTCCACATCTCATAGGTTTCCCCATTCTAAGCATTAAAATGTGGTATTCCATTCTTATATGCCTTGTTTCTCTCCATGATCTACCTTCCAGTGGTTAGATTGTTTTCTTGAAGGAACCTTCTATGATTTTAATTGTTGGAATATTCACCAATACTAAGAGGGGGGGGAGAACCAGTATGAGCACCTTTTACCACTTTTACCACAATATATAAACTTCAACTTTATCAGCAGTATTCAACATTTTATCATTAACATTCAATATATAATCAATAGTAGAAATCAACAGTACATACAAAGTAACCATAGATACACAATACACCAAAATTTATGTGGAAACCCAAATGGCAAAAAACCACATAATGTTATCTTATATATATGTCAAGAATACATTCATAGGAAGCACCAAATTCCAAATTCTCCAACACCAACTGGAAGGAGGTGCCAACACCCTCATTTGTAGGAACCAAACTTAAGGAAGCACCAACTCCTTGAGTTCTCCAACACCAAACAGAAAGGATGCTACAACCCCATGATTTATAGGAACCAACCTAAAGGAAGCACCAACTCCCTAAGTTCTTCGACACCAACCAGAAGGAGGCTACATCCCCCTTTCCTTGCCCCATCATTCTGCTCTAAAATATAAGTGTAGAATCACTATCACTACCATTGATACTGTCACT
>ML777674.1:295588-318542 GCA_009831015.1 Picea engelmannii
CTTTTACAATAGCCGACATGATCAATCCATAATGGGGATTGATCCAATGAATAATATATCAAATAATAATAAGAATACACTTTGCAGTTACATTATTTCAACACTCCCCCTTAACAAGAAGGGTATTCTTCAACAACATCAGGTGAGAAAGAGAGGAAAACATCATCAACAACATCAAGTGGGTGAGAGGACAACATCATCAATATCATCTTGGAACACTGACTGGCGTATCTATAAATCATCGGAATTTTTCTTTATCGACAACATCATCATTCTCAAAGGAATGCAATCATCATCTGCATCAATATGTATTAGTATAAAACTAATACATCATCATCATCACAGCACAAGGCTGGCTCATCATAATACATGACTGGATTTATGTCACAACTGTCAAGCTGGAAGCTCAATACTCATCTTGCTTTACATCACAACAATCAAGCTGGAAGTAAGATACTAGACTGGCTTTACGTCACAACTTCTCAAGCTGGAAGCATAGTACTAGTCTCATCTCAATGTCTTCCTTTATGTCACAACACTTAAGTTGGAAGAAAGATACTAGACTAGCTTTATGTCACAGCTGTCAAGATGGAAGCACAATACTAGTGTCATCACATCGTCTTGCTTTACATCACAACCATCAGGTTGGAAGCAAGATACTAGACTGGCTTTACGTCACAATTGTCAAGCCGGAAGCACAGTACTAGTCTCATCTCATCATTTTGCTTTACGTCACAACAATAAGGATGGAAGCAAGATACTCATCTTTCTTTATGTCACAACAATCAAGATGGAAGCAGAATACTAGACTGGCTTTATGTCACAACTTCTCAAGCTGGAAGCATAGTTCTAGTCTCATCACATCGTCTTGCTTTATGTCACAGCAATAAAGTTGGAAGCAAGAGATGTCTTATCACAAAAACTACTCCCCCTTTTGAGGAAGGTCCTTTTGGACTATACCAAGCTTATCTCGAAAGTGCTCAAACTTTACACGAGATAGAGGCTTGGTCAACACATCAGCAACCTGTTCATCCATGCTAACGTATTGGAGCTTTATGGCTCCTCTCTGCACAATGTCACGGATGTAATGATATTAGATCTCTATGTGCTTCAACATGTCATGGAATACAAGATTCTTTGTCATCTTTATGCAGCTCTAGTTGTCACATAGGATCGTGGTTTTTTCCATCTCTAGGTCAAATAGACCGGTCAACAACTTTTGAATCCATATAGCTTCACAGCTAGAAGAACATGCAACAATGTATTCTGCTTCCGCTGTGCTGAGACCAATGCTGGATTGCTTTCTACTCTGTCATAAGATCATGGCTGATCCCAAACTAAAACAACATCTTGAAGTTCTTTTCTTTTCAGAAACACTTCCTGCCCAATCTACATCAGTATATCCACTCAATGTGAAATCATGATCTCCATCATAGTTGAGACCACAATCTATTGTACCCTTAAGGTACCTCATCACATGTTTTGCAGCCACTAGGTGAACATGTCTGGGTTCTACCAGAAACTGACTCAAGGTGTTCACGGAAAAACAAATGTCTAGTCTGGTTTTCATCAGGTACATCAGTGATCCAATAATCTGTCTGTACAGTGTGGCATCAATCAGTTCTGACAAAGTGTCGACTAGCAGCTTCAGTTTCGCTTCCATGGGTGTATTCATGGACTTTCAATCCAACATGTAGAATCTCTTCAGGATTTAGACTGCATACTTCCCTTGGTTAAGGAAGATCCTCTTTGGACTTTTCCATACCTCAAGACCTAAGAAATAATGCATTAGGCCAATGTCTTTCATTTCAAATTCTGAGGAAAGTCTCTTCTTACATTCAGTGATGATCTTTTCTTATTCGGTTAAGAATAAGTCATCCAAATATAGCAGTAATATTATTGGCTCATCGTTCATAACCTTGAAGTAGAGGTTAGAATCTTCTTTACTCTTGGTAAAGCCCAAGCTCGTCAGGAAACTATCTATCCAGCCATACCAAGCTCTAGGAGCTTGCTTCAATCTGTACAATGCTTTCTTCAACCTGCAGACATGAGACTTCTTGTCTTCAACTTCAAATCCTTGAGGTTGCTCTATATACAATTCCTCTTTGATGACACCATTTAGGAAAGTTGTCTTTATGTCCATCTAGTGAAACTTCCACTTCATCTTAGCTGCAAGGGCTATGATGGTTTTGATCGAAGTGTATCTGGCTACAAGAGCGAATGTCTCTTCATAGTCAATGCCTTCTTTTTGAGAAAATCCCCGAGCGATGAATCTTGCTTTATACTTTTCAATACTTCCGTCAGCAGCATGTTTTATTTTGAAGAGCCATTTGGAGGATACCACGTCTTTACTCTTTGGTCTGGAAACTATTTCCCATACATCATTCTTTATTATGGATTGGTATTCCTCTTTCATGGCATCTGCCCATTCTTTCATCTGAATGGATTCTTCAAAGAAGGTAGGCTCCTTCTCTAGGAGGTCACACATCAAAGCCGTATAAATCGAGAATGGATTTGGTCTTTTCACCTGTCTCGTGGTTCCTTGGGGAACACCATACTTCTCTCCATATTGAATGATCTCTCTAGCCCAAGCTGGATTTATTTTATGGAGGATTGTCATCTGAGGCGGTTCTTGAAATTCTACTATATCATGATCTTCTGGAATTTCCTCATCAGTGGAAACTACGTCTTCCCTCATTGGTTTTGCGGCTTTGGGAACCTCCCTCGCTAGTTCTGTAGTTCTGGGGATTACGGGTTCTTCTTCACGTACTTCTTCAAGCTGGCATATTCTCGATTTCTTAAGTGTTGCATCTTCATCAAAAGTCACATCCTTGCTGATCTCAACGTAGTGGTGGCCTGGTATGTAAATTTTGAAGGCCTTGGAAACCTCACAATATCCCACAAATATTCACTTCTTTCCTGAGGTTCCAGCTTGTTTCTCTTCTCTTTCAGAATATGTATAAAAACTAGGCAGCCAAATATTTTGAGATGGCTTACCTCTAGCTTCTTTCTGGTGAACATCTCTTCAGGGCTCTTGAACCCAAGTGCACTATGGGATAATCAGTTTTGCACATAAATGGATGTCATTGTTGCTTCTGCCCATAAGCACATTGGAAGATCTTGATCACGGATCATAGTCTTCACAGCTTCCATTATCGTTATGTTCTTTCGTTCAGCTACACTATTTTGTTGAGTATTATAGGGAGTTGTGAGTTCCCTCTTGATCCCAACATCTTTGCAGAAGCTCATGAACTTTTTTGAGGTACATTCTCCTCCATTATCTGACCTAAGTATCTTGATCTTTCTTTCGGAAAGTTTCTCTATTAAGGATTTGAATTCCTTGAACTTGCTTAACACTTCATCTTTAGATTTCAAAAAATACACCCAGGTCATACGAAAATAATCATCAATAAATGATACATAGTATACATACCCACTAATGGAGGATGATGGCATTGGGCCACATACATCTAAATGAATGAGCTCTAGGACTCCTTATGCTTTGCTATCTCTCTTTGGAAAAGGGTTCTTGATGTTATTCCCTTGCGCACATCCACTGCACACACCTTCATGGTCAATTTTGAATTCTGGTAGACCTATGACATCTTTGCATATGTATGGTAGTGCCTTGTAATTGATGTGAGCTAATATTCTATGCCAAAGTTCACATGAGTTTTTAATGGCGTGGGTCATGGCAGCCTCCGAGTGACCCTTTAGTTTATACAAGCCATTTTCTTCTCTTCCAATGATGATTGCTTCATTCAGGGTTTCTCCTTTAGCCCACATGAGGACTTCTCCATATATAAAGGCAACTCTGAAGCCTTTCTTTTCTAAAGCAGAAATGGAGAGTAGGTTCTTTGTCAAACCCGGTACAAAGAGTACGTCCTTCATATTTATTGAGTTCCATGAATTTAGCTTGTATCTTGATTCTCCCACTCCCTTGATGGGATATTGGTAATCATCTCCAAGTGTCACTTTCCGAGAAAATTTCTTTTCTGAAATGCAAGAGAGAATGTTTCTCTAACCTTTCATGTGCTTGGAGGCACCACTATCAATGAGCCACATGTCCTCTCCAGGTGTTACTGATACTAAGAGGGCCGAGATTAAGACGTAGTATTTGATATGCTCTCTTATCATATTTGCAAGTGGCTCTTCATCTTCAACTGCATGGGCATGGTGCCTCTTATGTTTCCTCTTATATTCTTCTCGTCTGGCTGGACATAATTTCGCAATGTGTCCCATCTTGTCACAATGATAGCATTGTACAAATGAGTAATCTCTTTCCCTTCATTGTCCTCTCTTCTAAAATCTCCTTGGATGAGATTATTTATTATTGAATTTGTTTGGCAGTTGAGGTTCTTTATGAGTCTCCTTCTGGAAGTAGGGTTTCTTCCTTCCTCTTTTGGTGTGAGTAGCTAGGGCTTGATCATCATATCTTTCTAGTAGCGCTTCATGGTTAGCTACTCTTGTTTCTTCTTGAATGCATTCTTCCCATAGACAGTCAAACTTCAGTTTCTCCATTCTGGCACAAATAATTTGGATGAATGCATCCCAAGGTCTTGTGAGACCATTAAGAACTGTCATTATGAGATCGTCTTCATCTATGGTGTCTCCAATTGCTTCTAACTGTCCTTTAAATTCTGAGATTCTGGAGAAATATTCTTGGATTGTTTCTCCTTTCTGCATCCTCGTATTCTTCAGTTGAGTTCTTAGATTCATCTTCCGGTTTATGTTATTTCCTTTGTATAGTCTTCTTAGGGCATAAAACATTTATTTCAGTCTTCTTTTATGACACATAAGGAATCAGGTGGTATTTGATTGAATCTACAATGATTTTTTTGGCCTTGATCATGTCCTTTAGATGCTTGGATTTTTTTGCAGCATCGTTGGGTTTCGGTACTTCTTCTTTGACAAATATTGCTAGGTCATTCTCTTCAAGTATCAGGTTGATTATATTCTTCCAGGCAAGGAAGTTTTCCATGCCTTCTAGTTTGTCAACAAGCTTCGTGCTTGCAGACATCTTTTACCTGGAGCTAGGAAAATGACCAAAAAATGAAAATGCTCAAAATCAAATTATGAACTTACCAAGAGATGTGCTTGGCTAAGGTGAGTAGCCTGGTGTGCTTGGATCTGAGAAAATCCAACTTTTACCCCTCCAAATTTAATCTGCAGATTTCTGGATTGGTGCTTCTGGTTTTTTGGTACCTTTGGTACTCTGGTACTTCTTGTACTTCTGGTTCTTTGGTTTTTTGGTACTTTGTGAAACTAGGGTTTCACTTTTCGAGAGATCTCACCACTGAAAAGGTGCACTGAGAGTGCCAAAGTAATCCTTGGGGGAGGGCACACTTTTCTAGATGGTTTTAGGGCTGAAAAGCTTCACCATAAAAAACCCCTAATTTTCATGTACAACAACAATGACATTTTTCACTCTTGTGAAAGATGCTTTCTTCAGCTTGGCTCTGATACCATGTTAATGTTTAAGCCATTATTATATTTATTTTCATTTCAATAGATAACAACAATATAAGATAAGATCACTGAGAAATACAAAATCATAAGAGACACAACATTTATCCTGGGAAACCCTCTAGGGGAAGAAAACCCAACAAAACTTCCTTATTATAGATAGCCAATACAATGCCAAGAGATAACTCAAGCTAATACAAAAGATCCTCTCCCAAATATGCACCACTCTCTCTCTTTCTTCTCCAATGGCAGCTCTGAAACTTGTCTCTCAATGAGCAAGTGAGGTGTGTCTAAGTGAGGCGCTAGCCTTCTTATTTAAACTAATCTGGCATGTGTGAAGTGTCTCTTCACTAGAAGGGCTGACTTCTTAATATGGGTGGTTATAACCACCTTTATTATATTTCGGGGCCTCTTTGATATATTATGGGGCCAACTTCTTCTTTTGCCTATTACAATTATATTATGACCAATCCGCAAAAGGGGTTTTGGTCCTTTTACAATAGTCGACATGATCAATCCACAATGGGGATTGATCCAATGAATAATATATCAAATAATAATAAGAATACACTTTGTAGTTATATTATTTCAACAGTAACCAAACTATATACCAATATAGCCAAAAATGTACTTCTAACAATGTATCATATCATCACCAAAGTGTACCATACCATTATGTACCCTTGTCACCATGCCTCAAGCATGTGCCATAAACAACATAAGCATAACCAACAAGCACATATGAATACCTGTAACCTGTAGTTACCCTGTTGTATAAGGTATCAGATAAAAATACCTATATGGGCATCAAAAACCAGGGACAAGCACCCTCCTTGAATTTTTTCTTGTCCTCGCGGGACTAATACCTCTTGTCACGTGGGGCCTCATGTGACAGAAACTAGGCAAACCGTGGGGGTGCCTCACGGGACACTAGTTATCTAACCTACAGGGGTCAACCAAATTAGTGTTTCCTTAGAAATTCCCGCTCTCCTATGCAAACTCGAAACTCCCACACTTCTCACTCTTTCGTTGCCTCAAATTTTTCTGTCGCAAACTTTCCAAAAGTTTACTTGCTCACTTAGAGATATTCAATAGAATGTATGAATTAATGTACTTTTGAATGGATTCTTGAGGTGTATATATACTTTTTCTAAGTAACCTCTCTCCTTAAGTTTAGGGCTTCTTGACTTTTATTGTTACAACTACTTTACCCTTTCATTAATGACTTGTAACCAATTAGGCGCTTCTTAACCATTCTTCGGGGCTTCCAACATTGTGAGGGCATATATCCCTAACTGTGAGGAACCACATGGAGTACCACCTATCATCAGAAACAACATGACGAGTAATATCCATATATGAATGTATTACCTACATTTACACTATGCTTCATGTCCTTATTCCTCAAACAATTTCGGGTTCCATAACCACACCTTTAGGGCTTCGTGTAGATTTCATCAAGACTTCATCAAATGCACCCATCACATCTATTGACATCAACCAATATTGTTGAAATCAATGTCGAATCTCCCATGATTAATATCGAACACTTATTTAGGGCTTCTAGACTTCTCCAAGGGTTGATATCAATGACAACCAGCTGTCCAAAAAACATGGCTCACTACCTCTAGCCATTTATTTTCCATGCCCAAAATGTGAAAAAGAGTGCCAGACTGATTGAATGAAGAACCAAATGATGAAAAATATCCCCATATAACTTGCGTTCTTGTCTATGTTGTAGCTAGCGATGTACTTTATTAATAAAAATATTTAAAGTATTACATTTCCTAGGCTCTCCAGCCTTTCATCAATAAAAAAAATATGTTACTAATTTTATGGATTCAAAACTAGGGTATCACAATAGGTATTGGAAGACTCTTGTTTAGCTACTTCTTCCCATAGATAACATGATTTTAGAAAGAGTGGAAAGAAACAAGTGTAGTGTCCATAGGACTCACAAAATGAACAAGGATGGTTTGTTCACAAATTGAGGATTATTTCCTTTCTTGGGAGGGTTATTGTGAATATAATTGGGATTTGTGGGATTTTGGATTTCCTTAGTATTGGTATGTTGATTATAGATATTTCCTCTAGACCCTTGGTTTTGGTTGTTCACTTTATTCTTCCCCTTATTTTTCTTCTTCTTATTATTTTGTTGTGCATTTTGAGGGTTGGGTGAATTGTTTTGGTCATATACCTACCCTTTGGGAGAAACATTAGGTGTAGCTTGATTTGGTTGGGATTAAGGCATGAGAATCTAGAGTCCTAAGGGTCCTAGAGGGGGCCTAGGAAAATGATAATAAGGATTATGGGCTGGTGGAGCCACATTGTTGGCACCCAAAGTTTTGGGTTCAGTTTTTCACATGCGCACAAATTAAGTTGTGCATTCTCATTCCATAGTTTTGCACGTGTCGAAGGACATAGAGTGCATGTCAGATCGAGTTTATCAGTTTTTTGCCAAGATTAAAGTATACCAAGTGTGCGTCGGTTTTCATTTTGTCAGTTGCGCTAAAAATCAAGAAGATACGTGATGGATTCAAGAAAGGAATCATCGATAAATCTCCCCAAATGATTATTTCGAACAACATATGAGGACGTGGGATGGCTAGAGGATGAGTTGGCTAGGAAGTTAAGATTCCCATTGATACAAAAAGTCTACGTGGAGTGTTGGCAGACAACAAAAGTGTGCGAGGAAATTTTTTCATGAAAATGAGTGGAGAAAAAACAGAAAGAGATAGCACTCCCCAACAACAAAAGATATGAAAGGAAGCACTAATATTAGAAACATGGCTAGCTAGTTAGACTAGTTAGATATTGAGGAAAATTTATTCATTGAGTCTTCAGTATCAAGATTGCTCTGATCCTTTTGTAATGTTGTAACACTTTGAATATAATTATGTGTCTGTGTATGCCCGAGTGTTTAGCAAAGGCACATTGTGTAACATGTTGTAATTATGAGGATTTGTATAGAGAATATATGAAGTTCTATGACTGTCATATGTATCTGTCCTGCACGATGTATATGTCTATTTTGATGGAATGGCTCTAGTAATAAATATGCGACAATTATAATCCATTCCATGTTTATTATGTATGAGTTGATTATGTGTGTATTGTTTTAATGCTTAGTCCTAATAATCCACCAGATATGAGCTGCATGGATGCCCATCCTGATGAATTTTCGTATGTTTAACCTTCATCATTGTCACAAGATCTTATGGTATCTATGATCCTCTCTGCATCTTAGGTGTTATCTTCCTCGGCCCTGTCCGAGGATTGATATGTTGGTGCTTTATGGCTTTTGTTGGACAACTATGGACAAATCCTGGGTCTAAATTCCCTAGCATTAAGAAGGACACACGTAAGCATGGATCAAACTTACCAACACATATGAAATAGAAGTACCACTACATGATGTGCCACTACACAAAGGGTTGTGAATGTGATTTTGTATAGGATGGATGCAATATGAAGTACTATCTCCCACGTGTGAGGAGGTACAATATTTATCATAAGGATTTAAGGCATATGTGGGTTCCCATATCATGGTAGACAAAATGTAGGGTGCTCATCCCTATAGTGCTTTTTGTACATACTATTTTTAGTAGGGGATATCATATTATTATATGGATTATAAGTAGATGTAACCAAACCCGTGACCCCATTTACGGCACGAGATGCCTCTAGCTGATCCCATCAGGTGGAATCAGAATGAGGGACATCGAGATGAATAAAATACAGGTAAACTAATTCAGAATAGATAAGGTCATATTATTAAGGCTCATGATATCTTGCTCCTCATTTTGAGGCATAGTTGAGGAAACATCCTTATCTATGATAGGAAGAAGTTATTTTAGAAACAAATATAAAAACATGGAGTCATCTAGCTTAATATTACATAAGATCCTTCTTCAATGCCACTCATGGATATGGTCCATGATATGAGTAGCCATGTTTTGGTGACACGAAATAAAGATATTAAATTCTTCATTATATCTAACAAGCAATAAAAAAAAGGTTAGGAATGTTTTCATTAGGGATGAAAAATTAGGATATGACATTGTAGGTTGTTTGATATAACATTTTATAGCAACTATGGTAAGTGTGCATTGAAACACGGGTAACTTGATGGAATAGTCAATGATTCTACTGGAGGAACACCATAGGTGAATGGAAATGATGTGGTTACATGGATATTCTCTATTATGTCTCTCAAATTTTGGGACATATGACAATATCTTGGTAGGCATAGTCGGCCAAGTGAGGTTTGTTAGATAGGATCATTGATAAGCCTATTCAAATTTGGGAGATTTAAAATATCCATAAAAATGATATTAGGTGTGAAATTCACGTTGGTGTTTGCATTAGGGTTGGGATTCAGTTATTGCTGACCATATTGGTTTATAAAATTACCATTGGAGGAGATGCCCTAGAGCTAGAGGATGGACTTGACTGAAAAGAGATTGATTTAGATGATCTCAAAGGTGAAGAATGAGGTTATGGAGTTTGGTTTTGCTTTATTCTCACATGTTGGGAAAGAGAAATAAAACATCTAGGGATACCAAGAATGGGTAGTAATCCCCTAATTTTAATATAACACCTAAGGGAGATGGGAGGTGCAACCTTGACTAAATTCTAAGTCTTGTAAAAAAAGTAATATCACCTTGAGATTAATGATGGGAAAATAATAAATTACTTTTAACTCAACCAAGTACTTAATTGGACCTAAGTAAAAAATAGGTGCAATGTGTTTGAAGAAAGTAAAGAATCAAGGTAATATAAATTCACCTTAGAAAATAAAAAAATCCCACCAACCTAAAAGTGATGCTACTCAAATAGTGTGAGAGTAAAATAAATTCTCTTCCAAATGTTTCTCAACAAATGGTAGTTAGATCCACCATGAGAAACAATTAAAGAGTTGAAAAGGGCCTTCCAAGCACTCAAATTGATGGAATACGATGTCAACCAATAGAGTGAATGAAGGTAAGGAAGAGATAGTTGTAATGAAGGAAACTAGGAGCAACTCCGGTCTACCAACAACTATCCATCTCAAGTGCCCTCTCTCATGTGAATTTCACCTAGTTTGTGTTAGGATGATTAGACACTTAGGAGTTAGTTAATATCAACTTGGTCTAATGTGTCACTAAGTTAAAGTGTGTTTCTTTAGTATTCATTAGTATGCATTTTTAATCCAACGGTGACGATATGTTTCCGACATAGAGTGATACGGAAAATCATATTCTCCTCAATCTTAACGACTACATTGATTTGTGGCTTAACACCTGATTGGTCTAGGATCTCTATTTAAAGAGCATAAAGGGTCATTTGTTGATGATTGATGGTGAGAAACTCTTTTGTAACTCTCTTGTAATTTTTTTTCTTTTGAATTGACAAATTGCTCCAAGTGGCCACGTTGGCTGGGGTCGTCGATGTTTCCCCACAGGGGTTTTACCACGTAAAAACATAGGCATGTTGATATTTGATCTGGTTGTGTGAGTGGTTACTGAAGGTGTTCATCCTTAGTTGGAATACCTGTGTTGTCAAAAATTTTGGAACCTAAAGAACATCCACTAAGATACCTCTTCATGGATACATGCAACAATTACCTTACCTTCAATCTGAAATTAAATAGTTGAGGGATATTCAACATGAAAGAGTTGGGAGACTTAGTCAAACCTTCAGTACCAACCTTGGAATTATCCACTTCCTAATACCATGATTGTTACCAAATGGGTTTTGAGCCATATTTGATAGAAAGGAATTTAAATTACTCTAAAGAAAAAAAATATGTATTAATTTATAAGGTCATGGTAAATTATTTGGATGCTTGTTCCCATAAATCTATCCTAACCAAAATAAAAAATTGGCCATCAAGTGAGGAGTGTTAGGGTCCTATCGTAATATCCCTACTTTAGTCTACCTAGGATTTATTCAATTAATGTATGTGGCCATCCTATTTGAATAAGTCCCATTAGATAGTAGTGGATAGTTATTAAATGTAAAAGGGTCCACTTTATAAGTCGCACTAGGTAGTTGGTACTCATTAATGATGGGACCACAAGTAGTTAGGGTTTTTCTATTGAGAATCTATTTAAAGATAAAATGAGGATTGAAATGTTTTGTTGAGTATTGATGTATATGGAGCCTTTCTTGGTGAAAGGTAGCCCCACCTTAAAAGGAAAGTGAACATTTCTTTCTTTCTTTTGATTATCATAATATAAGTGTCTATTTCACACATTTCATCTTATTTGTCTCTTGTATCTCATTTACTGCATTTATAATCTATGTATACATGGTTTGTTTTTAAACTCTAAGGGTTAAGGAACACTATAAGTGGTATCATAACTCTTTCCTAATCCAATATGCCTCCATATTTCAGTAGATTGTTTTTTAGGCTAGAGATATGTTTTGATGTCTTTAAGTAACACATAGATATATCATTCGATGGGTAAAAATATGGTTAAGGAATAATACATGTAGAAAATACATGTTGTGTCACCTGATTGGACACCCTTATAACCTATGTTGGTACCCCTTTGATTAGTATTGCATTAGACAACATATATATACAAAATTTCCTTCCACATACACTTGGGCACATTGGAATCCCTTTAGGTGCACTTGAAGTAGCCTTACATAAAACTCGATCCATCTTGTTGCTATAGTACACCAAGAACATCCTCAAGGAGATCACTCATATACCAGGGTATCAGGTACTACATATAAGGGTATGATATATCCTCCTTAGTTGGTTCCATGAAATATTTTACTGACTACTATTGTTGGAAACCATTCATTATATCAGAGAGATATAGAACTTGAAACTCTTCTATTGTTAGTACCCTAGAAACCCTAGCCTCTATAGTTGGTCAATAAATTCCTACTTCTTTACATCAAGAAGTAATTTGGAAATTTTGTAAATGTAGTAATATCCAGTAGGTAGTAATCCTCCCATCGATATTTAGAAAAAAATGTTTGTTTTATGTTGACACCATCATGGGAGACCTATTTAAAAATATTTCTTGCATCATGCTAATCTCATGGGTCTATCTCTCTAGTAAACCTTTTTGTGTGGACTCGACAATAAAATTTTCATGGTATATTTGAAAATAATCATTTCAAGTGACTGATCATAGTGAGATAAGTTGGGAATAACATTTTGACATAATCTTAGGTAGTCCCATGGTCCACACTCTCAACATGGAAAACATGAAGAACCAAAACCGGGACTTTCCCACTAAGAACAAATTGCTTGAATACAAGGTTTCCAACATTGATTTTTTAGTCAAAGATATGTCCAAAAATATGAAAAACCAAGGTCGAGTTTTGGGATTGATATGTAGCCACTTGGGTATCCTTATGTTAACATTGATCCCACCAAGGGGAAATATTCAACAAATGAAGTGTAGAACACTCACACACACGTTTTGGATAGCCATCAACCACCCTTTTAAGATCACAATTCATGGAACAACTTTCCAAAGGTAGAAATGAACAAGTTTTATTGTTCAGATCCCTTAGGTTGGGTTACCCAAATGGAACACTATTTCTCTCTCCACGAAATTACAAATGACCTACAAGAACTAAAAGTGGTGGTCTTATATTTGGATTTAGAATGTTGGAAATCATGGAAATACTATAATAAAGATTATGGAGGGTATATTTCTTGGTCCCAATTTGTAAAGGTCCTTTATGCTTGTTTTAAATGTGACACTCATTACTTGGGTAACTTGAAAAGATTATTCCAAACAAGCACAATTATTTACTATATTGTAGAATTTGAGCAATTGGAAATTTACATAGAGGGCCTATTTGATTCCTTTTTTAAAGATTGTTTCATCAATTGTCTCAAGGAGGCAATTAGATAACACATCACGATACAGTGTCCTAACTACAATCTTGGAATCTCATGAAAGAGATAAATAATCTAAGATGGTGATAAATTCCCAAACCAAAGCACCTTCATTCACTACTCAAACTATCCCTCCCATGTAAAGTAATCCCAACCCCTCCAACTCTCAGCAACTAAGAGTCCAAAAGTTATCTTAGGTTGAGATGGAAGAACACCAATGCCTGAAATTTTTCTATAAATGTGTTGAATGGTATTTCAAAGGGAACAAATTTAAAGAACATAAATTATTTCAAATATATGCATATGCACAAGACCACTCAGAAGATGTCTCAGTTGAAGACACTCCTGAACTAGAATTGGATGATGCCACCCCTCCCATGGACGATGAACCCACCTTGCAAGATCCTTGTGAGGAACCCCAAATTTATCTCGATGCCCTATTAGGTTTCTTAGTACCCCAAAGCTTGAACTTGATTGGGTAAATCAAGAAGAACAAAGTGATTATGTTGATTGATAGTGGTAGCACCCAAAATTTTGTTCATAGGGGAGTGGCCAAAGAAAATGATTGTTATATATATCCTATACCTAATTTTCGAATTATGATAGCAACGGTGGTAAGATGAAATGTGGTGGCTGATGTGAAAATGTGAATATCCAAATGGACAAGTATCATATCAAGCTCACATATTATCTATTGAAATGGGTGGTTGTGATGTAGTTATCGGGGTATAATGGTTATCCACCTTAGGACCTATCACCATTGATTTCAAGGATTTATATACGATCTTCACTAAGCAAGGGAACAAACATACCCTCAAGGGGATTACATCTAGTTCCATTGAAATGTTCACCTCTCATCAGATGGATAAGTTATTGAAGAAAGGCCACTTAGGAATTATTGCGATATTTAATTCCATACAAGTAGTGGACACCCCCCATAAGAGATTCACCCTGATTTATAGTTGGTCTTCTCTAAACATTAACATGTATTTGAAACACCCCAGGGTTTACCACCTTCGCAGAGGGAGCATGAACATGGTATTCCTCTAATTCTAGGTAGTCTACCACCCAATGTGCATCCTTATAGAGCCCCTTTGCATAGAATAATGGAATACAAAATATTATTCATAAATTGTTGAAGGTTGGATTCCAATGTCCTAGTATTAGCCCCTTCTCATCATTGATGGTCATGGTATTAAAGAAGGAAGGTAATTGGTGCATGTGTCTTGATTTTTGGGCTCTTAATAAGTTAACCATCAAAGAAAAATTTCCCATCCCAATTATTGATGATCTCTTGTATAAACTTCATGGAGCCAAGTTTTTCACTAAACTTGGCCTTCATTTTGGATACCACCAAATAAAAATGAAAGAGGTAGACATCCCTAAGAAAAATTGTGACACACATGAAGATCATTATGAGTTTTTAGTGATTCCCTTTGGCCTTTGCAATTATTCACCTAGCTTCTAGAGCCTCATGACACAAAATTTTCAACCCTTCCTCGGTAGTGTTTTTCTAGTATTCTTTGATGATATCTTGATTTACAACAAAAACTGGGATTCCCTCATAGAGCATGGTGATAGAGCCCTTAAAATATTTTGGGACCACCAACTATTCCTTAAATATTCCAAATGTTATTTTGGGGCTTTAGAGGTTGAATACTTGGGTCACATTATTAGTGAGGATGGAGTATGAGTAAATCCACAAAAAAGTGTAAATATTCAATATTTTCCCCACCCCAAGAGGTTGAAGAGCTTGCATGGGTTCTTAGGACTTACATGCTACTATAGGAAATATGTAAAAAATTATGGAAAATAATTTCTCCTTTAAATTCACTACTCAAAATGAACGACTTTATATGGAGTGAAGCAACCAAGAAATACTTCTCATCTTTGAAGGATGCCATGTGCACTACTCCAATATTAGGAGTGCCACATTTTACTAAGACTTTTGTCGTAGAATGTGATGCCTTGGGTAGAGGTATTGGAGTGGTTTTAATGCAAGAATGACACCCATTGGAATTCATTAGTATGCATTTGTGTGACCACAATTAGAGTAAATCCACAAATGAGAAAGAGATGATAGACATCGTTCATGCAATGGAGACCTAACACCCATATCTCATAGGGAGGCATTTCTAGATCAATACCAAAAATCATAGTTTGAAGTATTTTCTAGAACAAAGGTTATCATCACCAGAGCAACATAAGTGGGTCACTAGAATGTTGAGGTATGATTTGTTGATATTATGGTAGCTGCAGGAGGTATTAACCTCTACGTGTAACCTTTGACGGAACTAGAATATTCTGGGAAGTAAGAGAAACCCTAAAACATTGGATAATAACCCTAGAAGGAAAGTCGAATCAAGATAATAATTTATATTAAATTCTTATCCTCCAGAAGTACAAGTCAGCCCAGTTAGGTCACTTAGAATACTATAAATAAGAGGGCGCTCGACCTCATTTAATGTAACACCCTTGTTTCCCCCAACTTGTAATTAATCATTAATTAGGATTACCGTGTTGTGGCATGGGAACAATGTAAATGTATTATTGTTCAATTGAAAAATAATTGACCGTGGGGGTGAAGCCTTGAAAGTACTAACCATGGTATCACTAGAGGAAAGAATGTGAACACGATAAAAGAATAGTTAATAAGAAAAGGACCAGTGGTTGAAACCTCAACCACCCCCATGAATGGAATCATGGTCTAGTTGTAAAAGGTCAGCCCGAAGTACCACAGGGTCCTGCAGACCGAGAACGGACTCGAGTTTCATTTTGACATAAGGAATGTGATAGGAGGGTTGTGCGTGCAAGGCACACAATGGAATGTAAAGAGGGAAGCAAAGAACGAGTTGAAGTCCATGAGCTGGATGTGGAGAAAGCTTCCGATAAACCTCGTCAAGGTTGTGATAGAGGGGGAGATCTCTGAAAGTATGTAGAGAATGAGACCTGAGTAGAAGGTCATGAGCTTGATGCTGAGGAAGCATCTAATAAACCTCGTAGAATATTCAAAAGAGAAATGATCGATGAGAATTGGCATAAATTCCCTGGTGATATCATGGCTTGGCATGGAGGTGGCCAGAGCACTAAGAATGAATGCCTCTGAGCCTATGGTTGGGTGGAAGGAAGAACACCCACTATCAGTTAGTTGGCTACCACCTATAATAGATAAGTAATATCATATCGTGTGTATTTAAGTGGTAATTGTGAATTAAAGTTGGATATCCTATGAATGTTGCATGGATGGACATGTTTTCTTAATGGTTATATTATGTCCCTTCAATTTTGCCTAATTGTGTATTTAAGAAAATAAGAAATTATCTAGACTGTACACATAAATCCTTGAGCTTTGTGGTGGCTCAAGTTTAAATAAATGAACTATGAATTTGTTGACTTTGGTCATAGCCTCACATGTGCATGGCTACACTCCCACCCATTATGAAGAAAGGGGTCAGTCAAGCTCAGGAGAGGTAGTGCATGTGTGCACAGAGCCTCTGCGAGGGGAGAAGAGATCGAGAACCCCCTTTAGTTCTAGAGTTGATAAATGAGCACAAAAGATGCACGAAGGATTTCTGTAAGCATTAAGTTCAAGAGAATTAGTGTGATAGAGAGATTTAAGTCACGAAAGGAGAGATCCTTTTGTTTGGAAGACAAATGGTTGAGATTAGTTTGGGAGAAGTCGAAGTTCTTCACAATCATCAGATCTGGAGAAAGAATGCGGATGTTAACCCTTAGAAACCTTTGGACTTTGTGGGTCCGACAAATCGAGCATATTCGTCATACGACAGGAGAATTTCCCCGAAGTCCAGAAGTCAATCTGGGCCATAGATCTAAGGATTCTCGGGGACTGTCCTGATCGCCAAATTTACGATATAGTCAACCCGACGTTGACCACTTCGGGAGGACAGAGGTTTGGTAACACCAAAACCCCCAAAGTCCTAAAGTCCCAAAGTTAATGTGGACCATGGATCTAAGGAGCCTTCGGGATCCCTCATGACCATTCGATCGAGGGGACGTGTGTATTACGTCGAGTTCATGTGGGGGCCCATGTGTCGAGTGACGATGTTGTCAAGTGTCCCTCTCGGAGTGGCACACACTGGGGTATTAAGAGGTGGTTATCCGTGAGTTCCTTTGGAAATCCGTAGAGTAACAGAGTCCATCTATACCGTCGATCTATGGGAGACACGCGTCGACAGATCATCGAATTCGGGTGAAATCACTCTAGGAGAAAATGAGTGTGGAGAGGTTGAACCTCTCGAAGTCTGAAGAATTGAAGTGATTTGAAATCATCGAATTGTGGGAGACACACATCGTCCGATCATCGAATTCGGGTGAAATCACTTCGGGAGAAAACGAGTGTGGAGAGGTTGAACCTCCCGAAGTCTAAATAATCAAAGTGATTTGCAGTCGTCGATCTGTGGGAGACACATGTTGATAGATCATCGAATTTGGGTGAAAAGAACTCCGGGAGAAAGTGAGTGTGGAGAGGTTGAAACTCCCAAATCTTGAAGAGCTGAAGTAATTTATAGTCGTCGATCTGCGGGAGACACGCATTAGTAGATCGCCTACTTCGGAAGTGGGCAGAAAGCAACGCGGAGCAGAGTGTCACCTGAAGTGGATCCCCACCATTGACTGAGAAGTATGTGTGGCACACTATCCTTAACTCCAAAAGAAAACATTCCAGGAGAAAAGGTGGTGTGAGTGTCCAGGACTCCCGAACGACGAAGTCCCGAAGTGGACCCAAGCCATTGATTTAGATGGACGCGTGGAGCATGATCTGGAACTTTGGGTACGGAGTACTTCGGGGAGAAAATCCTTTGGAGCGTTCGAAACTTTCAAACACCAAAGTCCCGAAGTCAATCAGGACCGTCAAAATATCTGAGGACATGTGGCATCAGATTGTAAACTTCAGAGGATTCACGCAGTGGTTGTCTTGGTGTCTAGTCATATCCCGCAGTCATATGCGAGTATATATGGATGGAAGAACTTGAAGGACTTGGGAGAGGCTACCTTCCATCTCTGAGCTCGGTTTGGAGCATGGAGAGCATGGATAGAAATATCTGGAAGAGCATAATGGGATATAAACCCCAACTAGGGGTTTTAATTCTCCTAAGAACGATGAAATTTTTATGCCCCCACCATGGGTGTGTTACAAATTGGTATCAGAGCACAAAAACAACACTTGGCCTACTTGGGCTCATGCACAAGTCGTATGAAAATATTTCTGGAGGACTTTAAGGAGTAACACCCTATATTACCGCATTCCTAAGAGGCGTAGAAAACCTCTACTGAAGAGAGGAATGAGATCCTTTATTGTTGATAGATGTTTTGGAAATTGGCATTGTATGTTGCTAATGTTCCCAAATAAAGAAGTTGACTTCACTATGCAATTGTACGCACTGTTGTACAGTCATAATATTCGGTTACCAAGGCTAAGATGAGCCCGTGGAGAATATTACTGCCAAACATAAATCATCTGCATAATTTCTTTGAGTAGAAGTATGTAGATTTAAAATACAGTTGGGACTTTAACCAACAAGATTGAATCATGCTAAGTCTATGACAAAGGAAGCCTAGAATTTCTTTGAGAAATGATAGTCGATCATACAAGAGTGGGATTATGTTGATGGACACTAATAGCAATAATTGGATGTGAACGGATGGAAAGGATCTGTAGCAGTAATAACTATTTCTTTAATGAAGTGTTAAACCTAGTATAGGTGTATAACCCCTCACGATTAGAGGAATGAGTCTGGTGACCATTTCCTGAAAAGGGAGAGCATTCACAGCTCTCGAGTTTCCAAAGTGAACTAAGAAACAAATTTTGTTTCTAGGTACAGGAATTGTTAGACATGGTTTTTCTAATCAAGCTAATAAACGAAGCTGTAGAAATATAGAGTGATTGAGTGAGAAATCATAGCAACCTCCCTTGCTTGGTGAATAGGAAACTAATCTACCAAAGTTCTTGTGGGAGGAGGAGAGTGGCCTCCATCCCTCACTGTTGCTGAACAAAAGGAAGAATTCTAGGTGTAATGGTCAAGACCGATCTTGACCTAAAGATACTCTGGATTTCTGAACCAGGATACTTATTAAAGTAATATAATTTGAGATTGCATTTTGGCTCTGAAGGGAATAGTCCAAATAGTATTAGACATTAAATTGTTAAAATTTAAGATAAAATGGTTGACTAAATGTTGATACTGAATGTGATAAAGGAAGTGTTGGGGCACTTCTAGAAGCCAATGGGTCAAATTGACATCCAGTGGTGGATGGTATCCATGTAGATATAGTTGGAAGCTAAATTGGTTGATTATGTTACCTTGGGCATGGTTATAATATCCCAGATTGTATTTATAAGTTAGGTAATGCTCCAGGGAGGTTGAGGTAAGAGTGTTTTCTTGCTAGTTGTTATCGTATAAAAAGGGAACCTAGTTATGAAATGTCTTATTCAACTTCCATGTGGATGTCGTGTGAATGACTGCAAGCTCTCAACTGAGAGGGAAAATTAGTGTTGAGTATCCCTATGAGGCTTTTCCAAAGGATGGCAGAAATATCCTTGGAGGAGGATCTGGAAGTCTGAGATGCCCATGTGCATGCATGACATGGAAAGGGTGCAAGCAATGAGCTTGCAAGATTAATGTTTGGTTAGGTTTGTGGGTGTTTATGCTTGAGTACATGTATTTAATGTATTTTGAAGCTTCTTGATATGAAGCCTAATAGTAATACTAGTTAGGTATGAATGATATTAAATATGAGAGTGATGCACATATATGATGTAAGGATATATGTATACTAAAGGCACAATATGGTTGCCTTGATGAGTGATGTGTAAGGAAAAAATTGCACTTGGCAAGATTAAGTGAATACCATAGATGCATGGCTGACTCCATTCTTTAAAGAGTCATGAAAGTTTTGTTTTGAATGATATCTTAAAGGGGAATGTGCTCCATTCCCTCGGGAAAGATGAGTATAAATAAATGAAAGATTAAATGAGCAAGGATGGTCTGTGTCAGGATAAGAGGCAAATGATTATGCCTTGAGGATCACATAAGAATGAGTTTGAACATTCATGAGTTGACTAATTTTAGAATAGATATGTATGTAGGTTGTGAAATATACCCATGGCAGCTACACACAGACTTTTGATTATGTGTATGGTTAAGTACATCATGGATGTAAGTTAACAAAACCAGAATATGTATGGATACATAATTTGGGTGAATGACAAAGATGCATGTTTATATTCCTTATAGAATATTTGGTAAACAAATAAAGATAAATAAAGGTTAAGGCCATCACAGATAGTGATGGACGTGCAATAAGGAAGTTTCATGCTGAGGGAGTTCCCTGTGGAAGAACTGTGTGAAAACACTGTCAGGAGGTCAGAGTCACAACCTTAATAACTGTTGAGAAACTAAGCAGTGAGATACAAGCATATATATATATATATATATAAGAATCCCAGATTACATTTTGAAAGAATCATGTAATGAATAGAAGACTAATGAATGAATAACTGAGTATGGTTGATTGAATAGGCTTGGTTGAAGCCATGTTAAGAAAAGGTAGTTGTATGCCTCAGATACCCAAGTAGAGTATGATTCAGGAAGAAAACCATGATCGAATCAGGATACTCAAGAACCTGACAGAGGAGATGAATGTGAGTCGTTCATTGGAGGGAAGACCGATCACAGTTGTCAAATCGACTTCACTATCCACTAGAGTTAACAGATCAAGCATGAGTCGTTCGATGAGATCGATGGTTGGGGATCATTGCGGAGTGTGAAGGTGGAATTAACGAACATGCTAGTTCATGACCCTCAATCAACCAACGTCATTGGTCTCGTCGGGGTGGAAGATCAATGACCACGATTAGATAGAGTCAGGAGAACACTCCAGATTGGGCCCCGCAATCACTACGAATCATCGATCTATGAATAGAGATCAATGGTTGGGAATCATTGTGGAGCGCGAAGGCGAAATTTATGAACGTGCTAGTTCATGGCCTGCAATCAACCAATGTCGTTGATATCATCGGGGCGGAGAATCAACGACCACGATTAAAAGAGTCGGGAAAGCACTTTTTAGATTGTAGAGATTGAACTCCCTGATAAAGAGTGAGCATATTGGGATTTCATAATTGTTGTGAACCGTCGATCTGTGAACGATCGGTGGGTGAACCTGCAAGGAACCCACACGTTAATGTCACATAAAACTCATACTGTGATTGGGTTTTGTGGTTGAATTTAGCACATGAAAGCTCTGTATCAACCTAAATTCTCGATCAAACACTTCTGTGTTGGGATTATTATTATCTGGAAATCATGTGGTTAAAATTGATCGAGGGCTAAGATCGACGACCCATGATAATTGTGGAGATTGAATAAGCACATGGGTTAACGTCGAGACCTGTACCCATAATTTAAATTCAATATAGCGTTATTTTGAGTTTGGGATCCGATCGTATATCGGACGACTCGTATTCATTGCAGAGATCAGAAGGAGAATTAAACCACGAGCTAGTTGAGGTTTTTCAATCCCTTGCAACCATTAGATCTGGGGAAAGATGGATCTACACCGTTGAATTACAGGCAAGGGGTTTAGCTAGGATCATAGCGCCTAGACATAGGAGTTGAAAGGATAGCGCCGAAAAGAATAGAGATGAGGTCATAACTCTCTGATGCATGAAGAGAAGACGGAGTTCCTCCGGGCTAGTCAAGGAAGATAGAGTTTATCACTTTGCGTTAGAATATGGTCACGAGGATTGATTCTATGGGAATAAAGGTGCTCATAGTTAGCACATTTCATGGAATTTCTTCGAGGAAATGAATGTTTGCATAAAAGGAAAGACAATGGATTTTCCATTGAGGAAGGAGGACTTTCCAATATTTCTACTTACATTGTATAGGTGTTAGGGAAAATCAAAAGTGGGTGGCCATGAGTGTTGGCACCCTAGTTACTAATGAAGGAAGAATGTCTGGGTGCATTCAAGAGAAACATTTAGTTTCATGTGCATTGATTTTGAATCGTGATTTTCCTGTAGCAAGAAGCATAGTCATGTTGTAAGAGTGAACGAGGAGGAATAAACCATATGGTGAAGAGGTTGGTTAAACTCCAACACACCATAGCAGGGTTCTTGTCACCAAGTGTGGTAGCTTGAAGATCAATGAGAGGGTGCATTGGGTATGAATGTGGCCATGAACATTGGCACATTGATTAAAGTAATTTAATATTTGAATTTCACTTGGAAAATTTAGTATGTTGACAAGATGCTTACATAATAATAATATTTGTTTTCTTATTTATATACCATGGATAGATAAAAATGACTTGGACTGTTAATATGCATCGTATGAAAATATAGTGTGCATGAAAACTAACAATTTGTTTGGCTGAGGAAAGTTGTGTTGGGCTCCGGATTTATAACATTTTCTTGCTGGTTCTTGAAGATATTGTTTACTCTCCTGAAGTCTTTTGTTTAGCAAATGGCATTCTTTCTGTGTTGTTACACATATGTATTCCATTGTATACAGAAACCATGAAGTGCTTCCAAAGCCATAAATGAGCGAAGAATTCAACTATAAATGCAACAATAATCCTCTTCTGCGGAGAATAGCTGAACTTTGCAAGAATGCA
>ML777674.1:355034-373658 GCA_009831015.1 Picea engelmannii
TTTCCTGATTTTTTTCTTTGTTAGGTACCCGCGGGCTGTTTTGGGCTAGCCCGCGGATGCCCACGTGCAGTAAAAGGACAGCAAGCGGTTGCCCGCGCCCAGTGAGAAGTTAGGGCGTGGGTTGCTTGTTTTAGAAGGTTTTTTGAGGATTTGTTCAGCATGGATTTGGCTAGGAAGAGGCATGAGTTGGCCTGATGCCGGGTAAACTTGTATGGTGCATTTTAGGGTTATAACAGGAGGTCTCTAAGAGTATGTAGAGAACGGGACCTGAGTAGAAGGCTGCAAGCCTGATGCCAAGGAAGCATATGATAAACATCGCAGAAGATGCGAAAGAGAAAGGATCGATGAGAATTGGCATAAATTCCATGGTGATATCATGGCTTGGCACGGGGGTGGCCAGAGCGCTAAGAATGAATGCCTCTAAGCCTATGTTTGGGTGGAAGGACGAACACCCACAGTCACTTAGTTGGCTACCACTTGTAATAGATAAGTAATCTCATATCCTGTGTATTTAAGTGGTAACTGTGAATTAAAGTTGGATATCCTATGAATGTTGCAAGGATGGACATGTTTGCTTAATGGTTATATTGTATCCCTTCAATTCTTCCTAATTGTGTATTTAAGAAAATAAGAAATTCTCTGGCATGTACACATAAATGCATGAGCCCTGTGGTGGCTCAAGTTTAAATAAATGAATTGTGAATTTGTTGACTTTGGGCATAGCCTCACATGTGCATGTCGACACACCCAGACTTTCTGAAGGAAGGGGTTGGTCAAGCTCAGGAGAGGTAGTGCATGTGTGCACAGAGCCTATGCGAGGCAGGAAGAGATAAAGAACCCCCTTTAGTTCTAGAGTTGATAAATGAGTGCTAAAGGTGTGTGAAGGATTTCTGTAAGCGTTAAGTTCAGGAGAATTAGTGCAAAATAACTAAGTACTTAAGGAGATGGAAAAGCTTAGGTAGGATAGCAAGATTTAAGTCCCAAAAGGAGAGATCCTTTCGTTTGGAAGACGAATAACTGAGATTAGTTCAGGAGAAGCCAAAGTTCTTCACGATCGTCGGATCTAGAGAAATAACATGGGTGTTAACCCTTAGAACCCTTCAGACTTCGTGGGTTCAGCGAATCGAGCATATTCGTCATACGGGAGGAGAATTTCACCGAAGTCCCAAAGTCCCGAAGTCAATCTGGGCCGTAGATTTGAGGATGCCCTGAGACTATTCCGACCATCAGATTTATGATATAGTTAGCCTGACGTTGACCACTTCAGGAGGACAGAGGTTTGGTAACATCAAAACCCCCGAAGTCCCAAAGTTAATGTGGACCGTGGATCTAAGTATCCTTTGGGATTCCTCATGACCGTTTGATCAAGGGGACATGGGTATTATGTCAAGTTCATGTGGGGGCCCATGTGTCGAGTGACAATGTTGACAGGTGTCCCTCTTGGAGTGGAACACAATGGGGTGTTAAGAGGTGGTTAGCCATGAGTTCCTTTCGAAATCTGTGGAGTAACGAAGTCCGTCTGTACCGTCAATGTGTGGGAGACACGCGTCGACAAATCATCGAATTCGGGTGAAATCACTCCGGGAGAAAACAAGTGTGGAGAAGTTGAACCTCCCTAAGCTCAAAGAGATAAAGTGATTTGTAGTCGTCAATCTGTGGGAGACATGCGTCGACAGATCGTCGACTTCGGGTGAAATCACTCCCAGAGAAAATGAGTGTGGAGAGGTTGAACCTCTCGAAGTCCGAAGAACTGAATTGATTTACATTCGTCGATCTATGGGAGACACACGTCGACAGATCTTCGACTTCAGGTGAAATCATGCAAGGAGAAAACAAGTGTGGAGAGGTTGAACCTCCCAAAGTCCGAAGAACCGAAGTTATTTGCAGTCGTCAATTTGTGGGAGACACGCATTGACAGATTGTCGAATTTGGGTGAAAATAACTCTGGGAGAAAGCGAGTGTGGAGAGGTTGAAACTCCCGAAGCTCGAAGAGCCGAAGTAATTTATAGTCATCGATCTGCGGGAGACATGCGTCAGTAGATCGCGTACTTCCGAAGTAGGGAGAAATCAATGCAGAGCAGAAGGTCGCCTGATGTGGATCCCCACCGTTGAATGAGAAGGATGCATGGCGCATGATCCTTAAATCTGGAAGAAAAAAATCTAGGAGAAAAGGTGGTGTGAGCATCTGGGACTCTCGAATGCCGAAGTCCCGAAGTGGACCCAAGCCATTGATTTAGATGGACGTGTGGCACCTCATCTAGAACTTCGAGTATGGAGTACTTCGGGGATAAAATCCTTTGGAGCGTTCGAAACTCTCAAATGTCGAAGTCCCGAAGTCAATCAGGACCATCAAAATCTCTGAGGACATGCGATGTCGGATTGCGAACTTCAAATATTTTCGATTTTGAAGGATTCGCGTGGTGGTTGTCTTTCCGCATGTTGTCTTGGTGTATGGTCATATCTCCCAGTCATATGTGAGTATAGATGGATGGAAGAACCCGAAGGACTTGGGAGAGGCTACCTTCTAGCTCTGAGCTCGGTTCGAAGCATGGAGACCGTGGCTAGAAAGCTTTGGAAGAGAAGAATGGTATAGAAATCCCAACTAGGGGTTTTGATTCTCTTAAGAAGGGAGAAATTTTTATGCCCCCACCATGGGTGTGTTACATTTGACACGCATTCTCACATCTCACATAATCTAGTGGTGCGCAAGTTTTGGAGTGCAGTTGCAACTACTGCAACTGGGATTTTGGTCTTTGGTTATGGTTTGGAATTTCTGCCTTGGTTATGGTTTGGACTCTCTGCTTGGTGCACTAGATTTGGAGAGACGTATGCTACCTTGGTTGGCTATTGGTTCTAAGGGTTTGTTTATGGAATTATTCTATCTGTCAAGGTTAAGGTGCTAGGGGGTGGCTTCGGCCTATGGTTGGGTGACAATATTACTATATTGTCTATGGAAAAATGAGCACATCTCTTTATTTCTAACAGGTTATGAGCCCACACTATATTCAGACAGTCTAACCCTTGGAATATGGATTGGGAAGTTATTTGTTAAACTCGTTGTGGAACCAATTATAGCTGTAGCTAGGTTTTCCGATTATGCAGCTGCAACATACCCTAACCCTTGTGTTCTAGAAATTATGATGAAACGTTTGACCTAACTCCTTGAGATCCTAGTGCACCCTAGCCTAGCACACATCTTGGTACTCTCAGCTAGCAAAAACGTCAATTTTAAATTTTTGGTCAAAGTCAAAGTTTGATTGGTCAAGGTCAAAGTCAAAGGTTGACTTCTGGTCAAATTTATTTTGTGGTCAACGTTGAAATTTTAGATTTTTTAGCTTGTTCTAATCATTGAATCTTCTGATTGAGTTTCTAATCTCTTCTTGTCAAGATGGTATCTAGTTTCAGATTGGAAGACAAGTTGGACGATGCTACAAGGTTTCAAAGGTATGCACTTGTATATGCTATCTAAGTTATATCATCTAACAAAACATGAGTTTGTTTGCAGGGAAAGTAATAGAGATCTTTTCCAAGTTGTAATCTTGGATTCATTGCATTCAAAAAAACAAGTGCACCCTCCATAACAAGTGAGGCTTCAGGTTCCAGGTTTGATTAAACTGTTAAAATTTATATATATATCAAGGGTGATAGTTGCTACATTACAAAATGTGAAAGAAATCTTTGAAAGATTCTGTTATTTCTAGGTACAACGAATACTTGAATGCATATGAATACTATTGATGTAGATGCTTATTGTACGTGTCCGCAAGATGAAATAACATCTCCTCTAGATAGATATTTCTTGTTTTCTCTTGTTGTTCTTGTTCCGGGACGGTACCCTTGTGATGAACAATCCTTGCGGAAGATGTCATAGAAGATTTTTATAAGGATGACACAACTACCAGATGGGAAGAAATTAGAATAGATAGAAACAAACTTAAAGAGACTCAGAGGAGTCAGACTCAAAGGAAGTCAGGAATCAAAAGGAAACCAGAAAAGGCTTGTGACACTGTGCAGAAAGCAAAGAGACATGCAGTAGAAAAAATCATGGACTCTCTCAGATGGAGGGAGCTGATCACAAAATTCCAAAAGAAGAGCATGTATATTTCTCATTCAGACATGAATCTGGCATTAGGAGGGAGCTAATCCCCAAGGATATGATCCATTGAAGAATATGTGAATACAATGAATTATATGTCCATGTTCTTCATTACAAGTAGCAACCATGATAAGAAGAACATGTTCAACTTGACTCTAGAATAAGTCTTCTTCAAAAAGAATCCTTGAATATCCTTGGTTTTCCATCTACATTTATGTTCCTACGACAGAAGGAAAAAGTTGGAGCCTTCAGGAAAGAAAGGTATGTAATCTATAGAAGATTCCATGGACTCCAACATTAAAGAGAAACATGAGGAAGAACATGAAGATTCCAAGAAAGAAAGAAAATTTAGAACAACCAATTGAACTAGTTTAAACCCACTAGAAGCAATCAAGCAGAAGGAATGGAAGGAAGCTGTGATGAAGAGCAATGTATGTGAGAAATTGTGAAAAATAATTATAAATGGAAGCATTGATAGATACAAGGAGAGACTTAGGGATATAGGGTTCTCCTAGAAAGAGGGAGAATACTATGATGACAACCTTGTTCGAGTAACCAAACATACCTATACTTGAGCCATTATATCTCTTGCAGTATCCATGGGTTGGAGTTTACATCATATGAATGTAAATATTATTCTTCTCAACATAGTAATTGAAGAAGAAGCGTATGTAGAACAACCTCAAGGTTTTGAGGTATACCAAAAAGAAACCCTTGTATGTAGATGACAGAAGACCTTGTATGGATTCAAGCAACTTGGTGCAAAGCCTCTCATGTACAACAAAAGCGTGGTGAAAAATTCCTATGACAGAGGAAGTATATTGAAATGGTTATTCAGAATTCCGGGATGATGGATTGCAAATCCATGGAAAACTCTCGTGATGATAGATCTAAAGAAGTTGAGAGAATCTAATCTAGTAGAACTGTCTCTATATCAACAATGGATTGGCTCATTAATGTATTTAGAGAATACTCAGCCAGATATTTTCTTTGTGGGACATGATATACAACTGCATGGATTTATCGATTCAGTTTGGACAGGGAGTGCATATAATAGAATAAGTGTTTCTTGGATATGTTTTAGTATGAGCTTTGCCATGATATCATGGGCTAGTAGGAAACAAAAGTATGTTTCACTCAACACTGCAAAAGCATAGTATATTGCAGCTTGTGATGCTTGTACGAAAGAAGTGTGGCTCTATAAGCTGGTTTCTAGACTATTTGATCGGGTGATGGATTCGATCATGATATAGTGTGATAATCAGAGCTGTGTGAAGCTTTCAGAGAACCCGATGTTCCATGACAAGTCAAAACACATTTATATTGAGTATTATTTTCTCCATGATAGAGTCCAAAGGGGAGAAGTGGTTCTCCAGTATATCTCCACAGATGAGCAGATAATAAATATTTTGGTAAGGCCTTTGTCCAAGATGAAAAGTTTGTGTACTTAAGGGGCAAGCTGGTACTCGTGGAGAAGACTTCCTTATTGGAAAAGGAAGAGATTACTCCCAGGTTGGGAGGGAGCACTAATATGTTATTGATTTATGGGCAGTCATTTTCCAGTTCGGAAAATGGTCCAGGTTGGGCAGTCACCTTCCAGTCTGGAAAGTGGCCCAAGATTTCTGACAGACATGCATTTTCTAGTTTGGAAAATGGTTCAGATCGGACAATCATTCTCCTTGGCAGTCACTCTAAGTAGTGGTCAAGTAGAATGGTACGCTTCTCCAGGCAGTTATTCTTTTGAAGTTCAAGGTTGTGAGCAGTTTCTAAGAATGGTCTATTATAGGAGGTTGGTGCAGGACAGTCATTCCCTAGGGCAGACTCATTCTCTCCAGGTTTCACTGTGATTAGTGCTGGAAGAATGGCCCAGTTAGGTGAGTGGTCTAGGTTCATCAATCAGGGACATGCATTTCCATGGCAGACTCATTCTCTCCAGGTTGTATTGTGATTAGTGTCGGAAGAATGGCCCAATTAGGTGAATGGTCCAGGCTTAGAAATCAGGGAAAATTATTCTTCTATGCTTGGGAAGAATAGTCCAGATAGCCCATGGTTGATGTTTTTACTTTCCAAGGGCAGATACTCTTCCAGATATCACATATGTGAGTGGAGGAATGGCCCATATGACTATGTTTGTATCATGATATTGTTTATGAAGGTTGATATCGAATGATATGATTGTTGTGGAGACTGTATGTCTCTGTACAGTAGTTGTATGCTACTGTGGTGGTGATGATCCATTGGTAGTGAATGTGTGTCATTGGTTAGTCGTGTGCTACTAGGAGTGGTTTTGTACCACTAGATAGTAGTTGTATACTACTATGGATAGAAACAATTGTGTTCTATTGGATGACATTGTTTTGATTTCCATAGAAGACTTCCACTAGTGTTGGAGATGATTTCCAGCTAGATGGATAGTTAGTTTGCTGATGGAAAGACATTCTCCAGGCAAAGAATGGTCCAGGCAAGACAAATTGTTGGTGGATGGACATTCTCCCTGTGGAGAATGGTCCAGGTTGACAGATTGTTGATATACCATGGAAAACTATTCTTATAGGACATATGTCTAGATTAGAAGAATGGTCCATCTCCCTAAGTTCACAGTAGTGGCTGGAGGGAAAAATGGTCTAGGACAGTCATTCTTCTAGGACATATGTCCGGATTAGAAGAATGGTACTTGTAGCCCATGGTGTGGCTTTCAGCATCTATTGGAACAATTATTCTTCTAGGACATATGTCCGGATTAGAAGAATGGTCCTTGTAGCCCATGGCGTGGCTTTCAACATCTGTTGGAACAATTATTCTTCTAGGACATATGTCTGGATTAGAAGAATGGTCTTTGTAGCCCATGGCATGGCTTTCAACATCTGTTGGAACAACTATTCTTCTAGGACATATGTTTGGATTAGAAGAATGGTCCTTGTATCACTTTGTGGAGTGAGTGACTTATACAACATCATGCCCGATTACTCACATGGAGTATGGATTCGAGAGATGATGCATTTGATTCTATCAAATGATACTGATAGTGATGATGTTGCTCATGAGTTGATCTATGTGATCATGAGATAGCTTGTGTGGCTATGATGATGCTACTAATTGAATGGTATGTTTGTGCTCAATACCATTGCCTTTAGTACCCCCCTAGCTAGGAGGGAGTTTTGATATTATGGTAGCTACGGGAGGTATTAACCTCTACGTGTAACCTTTGACGAGACTAGAATATTCTGGGAAGTAAGAGAAACCCTAAAATGTTGGATAATAACCCTCGAAGGCAAGTTGGCTCAAGATAACAATTTATATTAAATTCTTATCCTCCATAATTACAAGTCGGCATAGTTAGGTCACTTGGAAGACTATAAATAAGAGGGCACTAGACCTCATTTGACACACTCTCACAACTCACACAGACTAGTGGTGCACAAGCTTTGGAGTGCAACTATAGCTACTGCAACTGGGATTTTGGTCTTTGGTTATGGTTTGGACTTTCTACCTTGGTTATGGCTTGGACTCTTTGCTTGGTGTGCTAGCTTTGGAGAGACGTATGCTACCTTGGTTGGCTATTGGTTCTAAGGGTTTGCTTCTGGAATTATTCTATCTGTCAAGGTTAAGGTGCTCGGGGGTGGCTTCGGCCTATGTTTGGGTGACAATATTGCTATATTGTCTATGGAAAAATGAGCACATATCTTTATTTATAACATGATTATGATATTGTAATAAGAAGGGTAAATACAATGTGGTGGCCAATGCTTTATCTAGGTAATTTGAGGAGGATGGATCCTTATTTAACTTATCTTTACATATTCTAGGTTGACTAGAGGAAGTCCATCAATAATGGAAAATGAAACTATAGTTCAACTCATCCAAAGGATTAAGGAAGATCCCAACCCTCCAAAAGGGTATACATGGAATCAAGATACATTGAGGTATAAAGGATGCATTGTTTTGGTAATTAATTCTACCTTAAAATAAAGGGTCTAAGAGGAATTGTATTCATCACTTATAGTGGATCATTTTGGCTTTCATAAAATCCATGAAAGGGATAAGCACTTGTTCTTTTGGGAAGGAATGAAAACAAACATCTATGATCTTGTAGAAACTCGTGATACTTGCCAATGTTATAAGGGTGAGATAGTGAATATGATCGGGGCATTACGACCACTACCGGTCCCAACACATAAATGGATTATCATCTCTATAGATTTAAAGTGGGACTCCTAAGGGTTGGTAGCAAAGTAGTGATTGTGTTGGTGGTAATTTGTGTTTCCAAATATGCTCATTTTGTTTCCTTATCAAAAACGTTTAACCCCTCATTAGTTTCCCAAGTCTTCATGGATCAACATTTTAAGTTACATAGCATGTCCACTTCCATTATCTCGGATTGAGAGCCTACAATCACTAAATTTTGGTAGGAGTTGTTTAAACTTTAGAGTACCCAACTAACATGAGTATTGTGTATCATCCCCAACTAGATGGTCAAATTGAAGTGGTCAACAAGTTTTTAGAAACCTATTTACAATAGTTCACTTCTAAAAATCCAAATCAATGGGCATAATGACTTCCCATTTTAGAATGGTGGTACAATACCACTTATCATGGAGCTACTAAAATGACACCATATGAAGCTCTCTATGGCCACAACCCCTTGTTGGTGACTTCGTATTTACCAGGTACCTCTAAGGTTCAGGAAACATATAACATACTTCACACTAGATAAGCCATTCTCCACACACTTAAGGATTATTTGGTTATGGATCAAAATATAATGAAACAAAAATCCTACCAACATCTCTCAAAACACTCTTTTGCAAAAGGGGATCAAGTGCCTTCACCTTCAACCCCATAAAAAAACATCACTCAAAGATGAAATTCCCCATAAATTAGCACCAATGTTCTATGGGCCCTATAAGAGTGCATTTGACAAATGGATTAAAAGCTAGCTCTTCTAGCCCACTCCAAGATTCATCCAATCTTTCATGTGCCTTGTCTAGATAATGTCATGGGATTAAAGTGTAAGGTGCATACCAACTTACTAAAAATTAATGAAGAAGGTGTCATGGGATTATAGTGTAAGGTGCATACCAAATTACTAAAAATTAATGAAGACGGTTCTATTTGGCTCCATACAAAAGAACTTTTGGATACTAGAGAGTGTCAATTGTGCCAATGCATAGTCCAAGAAGTATGGATCCAATGGAAATATATACAACCATAAGATGCCACATGGGAACCCACAATGATTCTGCAAAACAATCCTCATCTCCATCCTTGAGGAAAATGTTTCTTTTGAAGGAGGAGGGCATGTTAGGGTTCTACCCTAACCTCCCTACTTTAGGCTACCTAGGAGTTAGTTGATTAATTTACGTGACCATGCTCTTTGAATAAGGTCCATTAGATAGTAGCAGATAATTATTTAAAGATTTTCCCAGTGAAAGGTTGCCCCACCTTAAGAGTTAAGTGAACATGAATTTCTTTCTTCTGATTATCTTAATAGAAGGGTCTATTTCATACATTTCATCTTATTCATCTCTTATATATGATTTATTGAATTTATAATCTCTATATACATAGTTTGTGTTTAAACTCTAAGAGTTAATGAAAACAAAAAAAGTTTTAGTTGATTTGATTAGATTCTTTTCTTTTAGGGATGAACTTGGCATCATGAACCAAGTAATTCCTTAAGGCGTGGTATGTTTCTACTTATGGCCTGTACAATAAATAATATTTGTTCTTTTTAACTAAAGATGGAAACATAAGTGCATGAAATGAAAAAATAACTATGTCAAATAGTAAAGAAAATAAGTTCTTTATCTTTGAACACTTTGATTATTCACCGGGACTTGGTTGGACAGTTGCAAGATGAGGTGGCAGGGAGACACCAGCTATTCCAGATCTGAACTTGTTAGTGGCGCAAAAGAATGAGGACGAGGATGAAGTGGAGGTTTTAAATTAATTTCTTATTTCTGTAGTATTGTTAGTTGTAATCTGACTATAATCATAAGAGGGAACTGTGCAAAGAGACTAGGTAAATCCTAGAAATAGGTTGAACGTAGAAATCCTAAAAATTGAAATAAGCCACAATTTTTTTTTTTCAGAAATCCATGTCGCCATGGTTAATTTAAGGAGAAATGTGGCCACGTAGTTTATTATCAATATGTACAAAAATGTACCAACTTGATGGTTATGTTTATTAAGTAACAGATACAATCAATGTAAACAAAAAAACCTAAAAAAAAATCATTCTTTACTCTATCTCATGTCAAAGAAGTTAAATGAGAAAACATGCATTCCATATTAATATCATAAGATAATAATATGAAGTATTATATTAAGAATGGAAACAAGATACTTACAAATAACATCTCAAGATAGTTGAAAAAGGTGCATGTAATGTACCTATATGATCAAAATCAAAAGAGGGTTTGTTTTGGTCCAATAGAAAAAGGTGGATGTAATGTACCTATATGATCAAAATCAAAAGTTAGTTTGTTTTGGTCCAATAATGTAATATGTAAAATCTTAGTAAGTTAGATTTATAATACATAAAATACCTTTGCAAAAATAACCAACATTAAAATATAATGACAACAATTAGTTTAGACATAAATCATCATCAAACAAGAATTCAGTATTTATATGCCAAGACAAGGTAAGAATATCTCTAAACAATAAGAATTATTTTTTTATACAACTATCAAGAAGATAAATTTCTACATTGGAATTAGGAACTAAATTTTGGAAAATAAGGCAAAGACACACATTTATACATTCTTATCAACTTTCAGAAAAAAAATTTATATCATTAAGGTGTCCAAAACTAACACACTCTAGATTTTATTTTTTCACTAACATAGGGATAGTGTTTTGGTTAGTGCACACTCATAATTTTTTGGATTTAAGGTTTCAATTTTAGATATGTTGTATAGGAAAAAATATTGTATCATATCACTAATTTTAATAAAATTTCATTGAGTTTAAGTGTTGTGTCCAAGTCGTGCACTGTTTAGAAATCACACATAAAATTTTCTAGAAATCGGGGTTCAATGTTTTGTCTTGCACATAGTCAATATTATACCTTTCATCCAAATTTCATAAAAAATATTGATTTTAATAGGTTCAAATAATTCTATTACAGATTAGGGTAAAAAGGATCAAATATTTACAAAATCAAAAGTTTTGGTTTATGAAAGCTATAGGATTTCTTTTAAGTCAAACCATTATATGAGGACTCCAATAACATATAAAGAAAAAAAACCTCCCAAATAATTCGAGTGCATATAGAAAATTATAATCATATACATTAGGAAGGTAAGGTGCACCTATAGGAAAAATATTCTAGAACTAATATTTTCAAGATAAAACCTCTTAATAATTCAACTTCCATGGGGACTATAGATTCTATTTATCAGTATTACATAGACATGGAAACCATTCATCCACAAAATTATTTATCGAAACAATTAGCATGCATGAGTTTACCATATGCATTCTTACACATACTTTTAGACTAATGAATTATTCATAAGAGTCATTTCAAACACTAACATCTACAAGAAATTACTTTCTAGTTTTTTAATATTTCGAAAAGGGGACTTATTACCAACTCATTACATAGTTTCATGGAAGACATAAAATCCACATATCAATCATAAATGGGTAGGGAAACCATTATTTCACATAGAGGTTTTGTCAAACAGTTAACATGCATGGAATTCTAAAGCATTCCCACACATATTTTGAAAATAAATTGATCACACACAACAACCATCATCTATAGAATTTTTCATACAAGTTATCATAGTAAATAATTATATTATATTCATCATCATAAAATATTGAATTCATAATAAAAGAGAAGGATAAAATGCACTTATCTTTCACAAATTAAGTTGCAAGGTAACTCACTATGGGTGGACCATTTTCCTCCCAAGCATAGGCCAATCCTTTGTAGATGCCACTCCCAGGTTGGGCTATGAGGCCACCGAGGAAAACAAGATAAATTTTAAGGCTCCTAGGTCACTTATTCCTTCACTAGAATATTTTAATACAAATCAAGAGATCCACCACTGAGTAATTTAATCAATCTGCAAAAATACTAGCCAAGGAAACCACTCACCTACCCCATGCAACATAGGAAGGCATTCCTTTCTTGATTCCTTGATTATAGGAGTTGGTTACTACAAAGTAGGAAGTATTTTCTTTGAGTAAAGGACATAATTACTTGAAGTAATTTCATCATTTCACTAGGCTCCTAAATTACTTAGCATAAACATTAGGATGCAATGGAAATATGACAATATCATAGAAGATGGTTATGGATAGGATATGGAAAAACCATCAAACGTAGGTCAATTCCCAAGAATTGACCCCCTTACCTTTTCCCTCTAGTATATTCATATCCCCATCTGTGTCCTTTCCCACTAGTCAACCTTGGAACCTTTTATGAAAATCCAAATGATCATACTTGTATATATTTAAAAATCACCATGGCTACCACCTCATTGTGTGGAACAAAAATTAGTAATGAAAAACACAATGACAATATAAACATGATCAAGCTCAAAGGGTTGAGACTTGGATATTATAGTGGGCTCTAAATATTCCACAAGGGAAGGTACTTTTCCTCATTATGTGATCCACTCCAAGATTCAGAAGGTAAAATGAGTATTCCTCAATGTTAGGAAGACCTAAGCTAAGGATGTTTTCCTCTATCTGAAGGAATTTTGGCGTTATAACCTTGCAATGTATGGATGGATGAAATGAGTGACCCTAGGGGATTTATTTGTAATAGAATACATGGAACTTTTATAGATATAGATTCAATATGAATGATCCCATTGTATTAATGAAGTAGTGGAATAAGGAGAACTATTGAAGAATAGATCAAAGGATACAAACCTCTGGGCCTTTAGCCCCTTCTTCCCATGAAATGAGGTACAAGCCCTTCTTGGGTCAATATGCCCAAAAACCCAAAAGATGAGGAAATGAAAAGGAAGAAGTGTGGAAAGTGATAAGTATGTGCGGGGATGGTACAATGACCCTTCAAGGAGACTCCCTAGTAGCATCCCTTTTCCCAAGGGTAACCCACTTATTCAAATGCTTCAATTATCAAAATGACACTTACCATGAGAATGAACTTGTTACCTCATGAAGCAAGACTTGTTGTCCTCTGTGGGCCAAGCTGTTGTGGTGGATGTTGTTTCCATCGATCAAATGGTGATGTGTGGTGAGTGAATGGGATATGCATGTTCATCTAACTCTCGGTACTCCATGTCTGCAACATGAGGGCCTCAAGACATCATCTCCTTAGTTACCCTTAGAAATGGGGGGTAACATCTCGCTCCTACTTGGGGACATGTACTTACCGTAGAGTGCATGAGAACCTCAACATATCCTGGTAAGACATTTGCCTACACACACTGAAACAAAAAAAATGTTGGATATCAAGGGTGGGGCATGCTGGTACTAGATTTGATCCAGTCATTAGTGTGCACATTGATCGAGATTAGGGGGTCAAAATTCAAGATCATCAGGCTAAAAGGGAGCTTACGGAGATCATGGATTGGAGAAGCAAATCACATGGTCAAAATCCCATAAATTTTACAGAGAAAACTCCAACCCTAAGGGCCCAAGGTTGATTTTCAAATACTTGATTTCTTATCAGGAGCATAAAAGGGGATTATCACATCCAAAATATGCTTAAGACCTCGCCCAATAGATTCATATCATAATATTGAGGCTTAAGGAGAAAGTGTGGGCGAAGGTGTGGGCCTGATCATTTGACAGATGCAAGCGAGCTTGATTAATGACAGATAATGCATGTTGCATAGGAAAGAGGCTGGGGAGTTAACACATCATTTGAGAGCGACAATGGTTTTAAGGAGCTCGTGGTGAATAACATATGGCGTCACATGGTAAGATACAGAAAGGTAAAACCACTCCCCTAGGGTCGCGACAGTGGTATTCTGGTCCTGCCAGGTTTCATATCCACTAACTCATCACGTATATTTCCATTCTCTCAATGCCACCTGGAGCTAGAATATCAGTCCTCTTGGACATCGAGGAGGATGATGAGGACCGGACAAATCAATGATGCATATTTTCAAGCCTTTCAAAGTTCGCCACCTATAATGAGAAGGCCCCCTATTCTTTTGGCTTCCATATCGATCCTGACCACACATGTGTTGAGTCCCTGAGGACACTTTAGCACTGAATTGGACAATTTCAAATATGTCAGGTGTCCACGATCTATGATGACATCATCCAAATTTTGTGCAATTTTTCAAACTTCCAAAGGCTCCAAACCATATGGAAAAGGATGCGTGTTTGAATAGGGGCACTAGGGAAAATGTCTCAGGCGAGTGGGGGATTCACTAACAGCCTGCCAAATTAGTTGGAAAGGATGTGATGCATAATAGGATATATAACATCACATTTTCTTCCCTTCACCCATTATCATATCCCTACCGGAAAACGTCATAGGACAACAATCATTGCCTTGACGTGTCCATTTGTGCATGCCTAAGATCTCAATAGATTAGGCTAAGTGTGACCAATCACCTCACCTTGCCAATTTCCTTACCTGGCACGTGTCAAGCTCCTATAAGCAAAAAACAATAATACCAAGGTAAATCTAATCTGCAAATAGTCTAGTTTTTGTTGATAATCTATCTTGATGCCGAATATAGTAGACGATGACCCACCTGTGCAAACTCCTCTCAGAGGAGGGAATTATCATCCATCCTGCCTATAGATGTTGGGAGAAGTTGTTCCACACCTCGTTATGGGAAGAATGTCCTTTTTGAGAATCATTAGTGAAACATGGAAATCATAAGGACATTCGAGAGTATACCCTAATGTGCAGCTGTATCAATTGACCAGCCTGTGGCAATAGCTTGAGGTAGGAGATTCAAAGCTCTGATCATTAATACAATGCACTAGTGTATATTGTGGTCTGAGAGGAATGTGTTGGGAGGTGTTAACCACCTATTCAACTAGGGGGTAAAATTCATGTGCCATGAAGAGATGCATCATCAGATGATAATATGTCGAAGATTATTTGGTTCTACTGGGCAATTTATGCCTCCTACACACATTTTTGTAAACATAATTTCCGCACCCTACGTGGGTTAATAATGTAATAGGTCTGCATGGGTCATAGTTAGGTCAGTTACTTTGGGATTTAGTCATTAGGAAAGTTTCTTTCATTGAGGGTTTTTTATCCTAAGGTTATTAATTGGGCTTTTCAACCTTATTAATTTCCCTTGAGTTTTTCCCTCACACCAGTAATAATTCCTCCAAAGTGGTGAAGGGTGTTCTAATGGAGTTATCCTATGGTAACTATTGTTTAAGAATTATGTAAATGACCATGTATGACATCTTAGAAAGTTTCACAGAATTCCGTCGAGTCTAGATAGGTTTTTTTTAATTAATTAAATTTTCCTAAGGATGGAAGTTTAATTATTTAATTTTTAATTGTTTTTGAGTAAGTATTGTAAAAAATAGGTCCTTGGGATTTTGCTAGGGGTATTTGTGCTCAAAATAAATGGAAAGACACCCCCCTACACCCTTGGACCAAGTTTCATCTCAATCGGACAACTTTTGCTAGGTGTTTGTCCACCAGGAGTCTCAGTCAGTTAAAACAACAATTTTAATTGCTAAGTCATGACATAGGTAAAATGTCATTTTTGTAATTTTAAGCTAATGGGGTAAAGTTAAGATGAATAAAGTCAAGATAGATGATTCCTAACCTACCCAACCCACCTCCTAACCTTTACACACCTCCTTACCCACTCATTTTCTCATACCCTCACGCCCCCTAGGGGGATTTACGCCCCCCCTCATGTGGAAACCTTTGAAATATCATTTGATTGAGTTGTGGGCCCTTCCCTTTAGTAGTGCGCCCTTCCTAGACTTCCATTTGATTTTCTGTTCATTTCATTTCATAATTTTAGTTGCTAACCATCATAGATAGGTCATTTTAAATCAATTTTCACTTGAATATTTTATGTGAAAAAATTCTGCTTAAAAACATAAATTTTTCTTAACTTTTTTGTGTTGTGCATCATTTCCAGCAAGCAATAGCTTGCTAGTTTTTCCAGGTGCTTACTAGGTCAAGGGGTTATACTGCCCACATTTGGTCACACAACACTCCAAAATTTCCTCTTTTGAGTGGGTAACGAATCTCTTCTTTCTCCCACATATTTCTAGCATTGTAGCAAGCCCCTGGGAAGTTCCCTTGAGGCTTGCATTGTTGTATATAGTTTCTTGTATTGTAAATTATTTTTTCCTGCAACTTGGGTGAGAGATTGGCACGACCAACCCCCCAAAATCATGAGGCTAGGGCATAATTTTATTTTTCATCAATTTGTTATTCTTTTGCCCCACTTATCTTTAGGACAAGATCGTGTGGCTAGTCTTGTGTTAGTAGTAGTTTGCTCTTTTACATTTCAACCTTTTTTTTCACAACAAAGGTAGGTTTGCCTCCACCTTGTGCCATTGTGAGTGGTTTGTGTTTATCTTTTCAATTCCAAGTTATATCTCATGGTTGCCTATATCTTGGATGAGTAATTGGCTAAGCCAACCCCCAATATCGTATGGCTAGATTAGTTATGTGTTGTTGATTTGCTTATGCTCATATGGTTAAAATTTTCTAGAAGTAGATCTCACATTGACATACTAGATCTTAGCTTAAGCCTTTGAGACATAATTTATGTGCATGCTTTAATTTTTGTTGGAGTTACTTCACACACACCTAGGATTTATTTTTCCTAAGGTTATTCCTTGTTTATTAGTCATAATTAGTAATTATTCAGTCTCCTATATTTTAGGGGAGAATATTCCACCTAGAGAATAATCTCTTTCAGTTCACACTTCAGTTTGACTAGTTGAGTTGAGTTTAGATGTTGCATTGGTTTTTTCACCATGCAATATTGGGATCATCACCAACTCACTCTTTGTTCAGTCAGTTAATTGAAGACTAGTTGACTAATTAACTCAACTAGGTGGAAGTTCACTCCCGTAACTGCCTGAGAGACTAGACTAGGTGGGATTTTACTCTTGTAACTGTTGGTGTGTGTCCATATCAATCTATACCACCACTATGGATCATTAGTTACTCATTTATTCTGTATATATTGTAAATTATTCAATCTTTGAGTGTGGAATACGGTTAATGAGAATTCTTCCATTATTTCTATCTTACTTCTTCTTTCTAAATTTCTCTCTATAAATGTGTGTGGTATTTTCTAGCTAGATTTATTCTATGCAGGTTCAACACATTTACATGGTATCAGAGCCAGTGGACTGCTAAGCAAAAACTACACCAAATTATTTTTGCAGGTACTGAAGATTGAAGACAACAAAAAGATGGATTATTCGCCGGAAATACTTCTCACGCCTCATAACTATTTGGAATGGAAGCCAAAGATTCTAATTTTTCTCAGAAGTAGAGGCTTATAACAAATAACCATGGAAATGGAAGTAGAGTCTGATTATGTTGATGAGAAAAATGACTTTCTCAATAGACAAGATATGGCCATAGGAAGTATCGGCATGTCTGTTTCTCCCGAACTTTTCCATCAAGTATATGAAGAATCACAAGGATCAACTCCAAATGAATTATGGACCAGAATGGAGGTTCTATTTGGGAATAAAGAATATTGTGAAGATTTCATGCAGGAGGTCGAACAGATAGAGCCATAAGAGAAGCCATCAGAAGATCGAGCCTCTTATTATGAAGAGTCTTCTACAAACGTTTTTGCAGAAATTTGTATTCCATTAATTGAAGATGATGTCTATTCCATTTCAGATTTGTTTTTTGAAATTCATGTGGAAGATATATGGCATGCATTTCAGGAGTCACACACAAACACTTTTGCATGCACCATGCATGCATCTCAGGAGTAAAAAAGGGAGCCGCTCACATCAGACACCATTCTGATATTTTCTAAGAAAAATTTGCAGAAACAAATTGGATATTTGAATTTCTCTCGGGAAAATATCCAATTTCAAAAAAAAAATCATCTGAAACGGAGTCCAGAAAGTGAAGTTATGATCGTTTTAAAATCAACAAAATTTCGACATTTTTCTGGAAACAGTCGTACGGTTTTCAAAATTTCATCCAAAATTTATTTGGATATTATTCATTACAAGAAGATAAATTTGATATGTGTGGAGATATCAATGATGCATATACTTCATCAAATATGTGCAGACATCTACATCTTCAACAAAATCTTCAAAGAGCACAAACTTGCACAGTTGCGAGGTCTTCTTGGAGTGAAGGACATGGTTTCTTAGCAACTGTCTTTTGTTCCTTATCATTTTTTATTTTATGCATTGTAATATGAAGGGGGGGCAGGTGTTCCCATGAGGTTTTCCCTCTTTCCTCATTTAGTTCAGTGTATCTTTTGTATTTAGGTACCTAACATGGTCTCGTAGCCGAGACCCATTCTTTATTTTCACCATAGTCATGTTCAAGGGGGGTGTTGGAGTTACTTCACACACACCTAGGATTTATTTTTCCTAAG
>ML777674.1:373708-385642 GCA_009831015.1 Picea engelmannii
TTTTAGGGGAGAATATTCCACCTGGAGAATATTCTCTTTCAATTGACACTTCAGTTTGACTAGTTGAGTTGAGTTTAGATGTTGCATTGGTTTTGTCACCATGCAACATTGGGATCATCACCAACTCACTACTCTTTGTTCATTCAATTAACTGAAGACTAGTTGACTAGTTAACTCAGCTAGGTGGCAGTTCACTCCCGTAACTGCTTGAGAGACTAGACTAGGTGGCAGTTTACTCTTGTAACTGTTGGTGTGTGTCCAGACCAATCTAGACCACCACTATGGCTCATTAGTTACTCATTTATTATATATATATTGTAAATTATTCACTCTTTGAGTGTGGAATACGGTTAATGCGAATTCTTCCATTATTTCTCTCTTGCTTCTTCTTTCTAAATTTCTCTCTGCAAATGTGTGTGATATTTTCTAGCTAGATCTATTCTCTGCAAGTTCAACACATTTACAATTTTCTTCAAGTTTCATTTCATAGCACATCCCTTAATGCAATATACACATGGATGAATAATGATGGTTTGGAAGTAATCTCTTTAATTTGCAACATCTTATCTTTTCAAGTTTTTACTTTCATTTCAAGTTTGCAAGTACTTTGGGACATGTATGTGGTGTAGGAGCAATCTCATTTCAACAAGTATCTTTCAAGTTTCTTACATGTTTTAATGCTATAATCTCATGGTGTAGGAACAACATTTCAATTCAGCAATTTTTCTTAAGTTTGTTATGTGTTTAAATGTTGTAATCTCATGGTTTAAGAATATTTTCATAGCTGGGTAAAGTTTCGGTTTTGGGCTTATTTCACTATTTTTGGGCAGCTAAAAGTCACCTAAACACTCATAAACATCCTCAAATACTTAGTCCATAGGTGTAATAACATATTCGACTTAATAGGACACCTAAATTCACCATCTTCGCGATCTAAAACGAGGTTTGAGGAAGGCAACAAAAGGTGCTAGGTCGGGGACAGTCTCACGGCGTGCAACGTCCTTTCCGGGAGTACTCAGATCTTTAGGGTTGACCTGTGAAGCTAGGGTAGGCCTCGTTGCCTCACTTCTTGACCATCCAACAACCATTTGGTAATTGGGGGAGGAGGATTTTGGTTTGACACTTAGCTAGGGATAATTCAATCTTTAATAATCTTTAAGGAAATTTTAATCCACTTAGTGTTTTAGGCATCACTTTCATTGATACATCTTATGGTTGTTAAAAAAATACTTGCAAGCACACATCTCTTTTAATTTTACATGCAAGTCTTCCCTTTATTTCTTTGTGGATTAATTATCTAAGTGTTAATTTTTATATTGTGGGGCATTTGTCCCTTTAAAGATTTTCTTTTCATTTGGTTAATTCTCTTTATGGTGTGATCCCTCAAGAGATAGCGCATCCCATTTGGAGGCATCTTCTTGTTAGATCTTGAGTGTTGTGGTTGCCATTGATAAGCAGTCCAATAGAGTAAGTGTTATTGGGGCATGCTTGGCTTAATGTGGATGATCTTAATGCTTTGAATCTTTTTAAATTCCTACACATTAAAGCACTTCGTTAATTTGTTTCCTTGTATCTTGTGTATCTTGTTGTATATCTCTTGTTCATATTGTTGTGACATCTATCATTCATTTTTATAAGTATTTGTATCTAACTATTGTTTTGGAATAGTTGTACTTTTGTAATCTTTTGTAATCAAACTCCCTCAAACATTAGTTGACCCCTTTTCCCAACCTTAGGCACTAGTCTTAGTTGACTTAGGAAAGGGCTTGTTTGACATAAGTATATCATTGCATCTTTCATTTGTTTCCTTTGCATCATAGGTTAGTCTTTCCCCCCAACCTTGTAACTAATTAAAACCAACTCCTAGAACATAACGTTAATCGTATCTAGTAACTAGGCTCTACCCCCCTTGGCTTCCCTAGGAGTGAGCCTAGACAGAAGAGGTTCAAGACAAAGTGACAACATGGGATTTTAACCTAGGCATTGTGCCTCCAAGGACACACTAAGTGAGTTGGACTTTGCTCACATTTGCAAGTGTGTATTACGATGACAACATCTTTGGTGCCATTGTCGAGGATAATTCATTTATCCTTGGTCAAAATGACTTAACTTAATTTTTTAAGAACTAAACAATAAAAAATTTAGTCCCTAAAATTCATTGAACTTGCATTGGTTGATTTTGTGTGTTTCATTTCCAACTGGCGACTCCATTGAAAAAATATGTCAAGTATACTACTAGGAACACTTCACAAGGAGTGATTTATTCTTTTCCTGAACCTGAAAAAGGTTTATAGGTGGAGGCTAAATCGCCTTGCTCCCAGGGGAATACTTGAAAGTCTTGGGGAAGAGGCACTCACTGATATCCAATACTTGTTCCAAACTAATAATCAAAAAACTATTAATAACCCCTCTAATACTCCCAACGTAACCATGAGTATCTTTTTGAGACCTTTGAACTTTGCAGCAATCCAAAGTGCCCCTCACGCAGTTCCTGAAAAATCTATTGACAAGTTTCCTACCTTTCAGGGAAACAATGCTATAAGTGCCAAATCTCATATCTTGAACTTTCAGATGTGTGTGGAGAGATATTGTAGGGGTCATGATGAAGAAGATGTAAAGATGAATTTGTTTTTGTATTCACTAGAAGGAGATTCTGCCGAATGGTTTACAGATTTTGATGCAAACAAGTTTAGCACCCTTGAATCAATATTGGATGAGTTTAGGAAGAGATGGGGTGATAAAAAAGAACATAGATTCCAGCTTGCTACTCTTGCCACAGCCATAAAAAAGAAAATGAAACTGTGGGAGAATTTAACACTAAGTTTAATAGCTTGGTGAAAATTCTTCATGCTGATATTTTTCCTTCAGATACTGCAGTCTTGATTTATTATATGGAGGCATTTGAGGGTGAAATGAGGTATGCCTTGAGAGATAAGGATCCTCAAAATTTACAAGAAACATAAGCTACAACTGTAAGAATTGAACAGAATATGCTTGAGGCCAGGAAATCCAACATTCCTGGTTTCACGAGAGGTTCTTCTTCAAAGGTTAATGATGAGAAGAAGAAGAAAGTTGAGGGTTAAGAATCATCAAGTGATGGGATTAAGGAATTGACCCAGTTAATTAAGAAAATGGATATAAACCATGCCAATCAGATCAATGCTTTGGAAAATAGGTTGATCACTATGGAGAGGTCCCAAAATAATAGACAACAGCATAGGCCAAATGATAAATGGCCAAAGAGACCCCCCCAAAATGATCAAAGGTCACCCAACCCTTTTGAATCCACCAACTTGGTAGATCATCACTCCATACCTTATTGTAGGCCTTGTGGTGAGTTTCATGAGGAAGTGACTTGTCCAGTTTTCCTTGAGGGTTGTTATGATGATTATGGAAATCAAGGAAATGAACAAATAAATATGTGTGGTAGGAAGCACAATGTGGGCTTGTATGATTGGATGGATTTTGTTGAACATGGGAGTAGTGGAAACTTCATGAACAATGTTGTTGATAAGGCAACATAAAAATATGGGCCCAAGCCCACACCCCAATAGATTGCAGAAATGGCTAAGTATAGAGGCATTACATACCAAAGGAATGGAAATAAAGGTCAAGATAAAGGTCAAACTAGTGTTCCCAAGGTATCTCCAATTCCTTCTAAGTATAATGTGCCTATTAATACATATTTGAATATTGACTTAGGTGGATGGTTGAGTAATGCGAAGATGTTAGTTCCAGTGTTAGAACTTATGAAGATCCATTCTGAAAGAGAAAAGCTACTTAAAGCCATAAAAGATCCCCCTAAAAGTTTTGTTGAGAAGCAACCAGTCGTGGCTTACCAAGATGCACCAATGATTTTACAGAATTGGGATAGGGGGAATGAGAAGAATTTACCTTTCTACCTTTCCTTACTTGTGAATGACAAAGTGTTACACAATTGCATGCTAGATTCAGGGGAAATCTCTAATGTTATGACTAAGAAAGTGATGGAATAATTGAACTTAAGAATATCTAGACCTTACCATAACATTTGTGCCATGGATAGTAAAACGATTGAAGTGCATGAATTGATTAAGGGTTTGCAAGCACACTTAGCAACATTTCTGGATATCATGTTTGAAATGGACATTGTGGTGATTGATGTTCCGGATGCTTGGGGAATGTTATTGAATAGAAAGGCAGCTACAGATTTGGGTGGTAACTTACAAATGGATTTATCTTATGCTACCCTCCCCACTCTAGATGGGAACACTTTCAAGTTGAATAGGGAAGTGTTTAGAATATATCATACTGAAGACCCAACAAACCCCCAAAATGAGTTAAAGTATAATAATGAAGGTATTGGTAATTATGCCATTTTGTCTAACTCCATTGTGCCCCTAGAGGATAAAGTTCAAGATAATGAATTAGAAAAAGTATGGTACATGGATTTTGATGGTGCTTTTTCTACAGTAGGAAAACGCACTGGAATTTTTATTCAAGCTCCAAGTGGTAAAGTGTTGAAATTTGCTTATAGATTGGAGTTTGATGCAACCAATAATATGGTTGAGTATGAGGCTTTGCTCCTTGAATAGAACTTTGCAAAGATAGGGGTGTGAGATGTCTAAATATCAAAAGGGATTCATACTTGGTCATACAACAACTAAAGAATAAATTTGCTTGCAAGTCTGAGAGATTGAAAGGGTATAGGAATGCATTTTGGGACTTAATCAATGATCTAGATGCCTTAAACCTGATTGTTATTCCTAGAGAACAGAATTCAAAGGCAGATGAACTTGCAGTAGTTTCTTCCACACTTGAGCTTCCAGATAGTTTGATTAATGAAAATATTTCGATGGAAGTGATTTTTAAACCCTCAGTTCCTGATAACATGAATCATTGGCAGGTTTTTGATGATGACAAACAGGTTATTAAATTTTTGACTCATATGCATGAATTTTTGGATTTGGGCATCAGTATAAAAGAGGAGGGTTGTAATTATAGTGGAAATGATGATAAGGTGAAAGCACCCCCTAGGCAAGTTGTGTCCTTGGAAAGGGACTTTGATAGACTAGATGTTCACAAGCAAAAAGAAGACTCAAAGAAAAAAACTATGTGATCACCTAGAAGTCAACATTGGAACTCATGAAGAGCCTAGGATGATAAAGATAGGCAAGACTACCCCTATAGAGGAAATGAATGAAATTGTTAAGTTATTAAAATATTATAGGGATGTCTTGGCCTTCAGTTATGATGAGCTCAAGTCTATAGGGAGGATGTAATTCAGCATGTGATTCCTCTTAAGGAAGAAACCAATCCCTTTAGACATAAACTAAGGCAAATGAACCCCAAGTTAGCTCCTTTGGTCCAACAGGAGCTGCAGAAAATGTTAGAGGCAGGAATCATTGCCCAAACTAGACATTCTTCATGGTGCTCAAATTTGGTTGTTTCTAGGAAGAAGAATGGAAAGATTCAGATATGCATTGACTTCAGGAATTTGAACATTTCTTGCACAAAATATCACTACCCCCTTCCCAAGATGGAAACTTTACTTCAAAGAGTAATAGGATCAGGAATGATTTCCATGCTTGATGGTTTTTCCGGTTATAATCAGATCGGACTTAAAGCATAAGACAAACATAAGACAATTTTTACTACTCCATGGGGAACCTTTGAATATCTTAGAATGCCATTTGGTTTATCAAATGTTGGAGCTACTTTTCAGAGAGCTATGGATTATTCCTTTAGGGGGATGATTGGGAAATTGATTGAAATATATCAGGATGATTTAACAGTGTTTTCTAAGGATGGGAAAACTCACATTAACCACCTTAGGCAAGTTTTGGATAGATGTAGAGAATTTGGAATTTCTCTAAACCCTGTTAAGTCAGTCTTTGGGGTGACTGAAGGTAATTATTGGGCCACATAATTTCGAAAGATGGGATCAAGTTAGACTCGGAGAGAGTTGAAGCTATTAGTAAGGTGCCTTTGCCTATATCAAGGAAATCTCTCCAATCCTTCTTAGGACAAACCAATTTTGTCCATAGGTTCATTCCTAACTATGCTGAGATCATGAAACCTATATATAAGTTGCTTAAGAAGGATGTTAAATTTGAATTGAATGAAGAAAGTAAGCGATCTTTTGAATGTATTAAGACTACCATATGTGAAGCTCCTGTCCTTATTATCCCATACTACAACAAGGAATTTCATATTTTCTCCTTTTCTTCTGAAGACACTATTGCTGGTGTGTTGCTTCAGAAAAATGATCAAGGCCATGATCAACCCATTGTATATATGAGTAGGGCCTTGCAAAATTCAGAGCTTAAGTATCCCATGTTTGAGAAACAGGCTTATGCCTTAGTGAAATCGCTCAAACATTTCAGAGTCTTCATCGAATATTGGTTATTGGTTATGTTCCTAATTCTGCGGTTAAGGATGTTTTATCTCAAGTGGAAGGATTAGGCTCAAGGGTTAGATGGATTGCTAAGATCCAAGAGTATGATTTGGAAATCAAACCTAAAAAATTGATTAAGGGTCAAGGCTTAGCTAAAATGTTGAAAGAAAGTAATGAGAAGGATTTGGGTATGGTTTGCCAAATCGATAATGAAGAATGGCATCCTAATTTGTTGAAGCTTGAACAAGTAGAGTGGTATACAGACATCATCTTTTATCTTAAGAATCTAACTTATCCAAGCCATCTAGTAGGACACAATAAAAGGGATTTAAGGTTAAAATCTTCTAAGTATGTCCTTACTAGAGATGGATTAGGGTGGAAGAATCCTGATGGGGTTATCCTTAGATGTGTGGATGATGTTGAGTAAAAAACAACTAATGGATGAATTCCATGGAGGGTTTTGTGGTGGACATTTTGCTGCTAAAACTACTTCCGAAAAAATCCTTAGAGAAGGATATTATTGGCCCACAATATTTTCAGATGTACATCTGTTTGTTCAAAAATGTGAGTCGTGTCAGCTTTTCACAGGAAAGTAGAAGTTAGCATCTCTCCCTTTGCAACCAGTTGTGGTTGAAGCACCTTTTCAGCAGTGGGGTTTGGAATTCATCGGGAAGTTTAATGATAATTTGAGTAATGGGTATTTATGGGTTATCACAACAACATATTACTTTACCAAATGGGTTGAATCCATTCCTACCAAGTAAGCAACTGAGAAGGTTGTGATGGATTTCCTAGAAGACAAGATTATAACTAGATTTGGGGTCCCATCAAAGATAGTGACAAATAATGCCAAGGCCTTTTGTTCAGTTGAGATGTCCTCTTTTTGTTTCAAGTATGGTATTATCTTATCGCATGCATCAAATTACTATCCCCAAGGAAATGGTCAAGCAGATTCAAGTAACAAAAACTTAATGACCATAGTTAAAAAGATAGTTGGTGAAAACAAGAGGTCTTGGGATAGTAAAATTAAACACGCATTATGGGCTGACAAAATAACAAAGAAAGCAGCAACTGGAAAGAGTCCTTTTGAGTTAGTGTATGGATTGGAGGCTAGATTGCCAGTGCACCTTATACTTCCTACTTATGGGTCATTTGAGGATATTTCCATAGAGCAGGATGTGGTTCAGAACAGGGTCAATCAGGTCATTGAGTTAGATGAAATCAAACGAAAGGCTTATGATCAAAATTGCAAAAATCAGAGTAAGGTAAAGAAATCTTTCGACAAGTAATATAGGTAGAGGGATTTCATGATTGGGGATACATTTTTGTTATGGGATAAGGGCAGAGAGAAGCCAGGAAAGCATGGAAAGTTTGATAGTTTATGGTTGGGTCCATATATAATCCGAGAAATAGTAGGGCCTAACTCTTTTCATCTCAGTCATTTGGATGGTGAGCCCATCAACATTCCAAGGAATGGGAAACATCTCAAGCTCTTTTTCATATGATGGGAAACTTGGTGTCCAAAGGGACACCCTCTGTAACTTATCTCTAACCCTTCTCCTTGTATTTCAATTTTGTATTGTTTCATTCATTATGTTGATATGTACTTAGAATTATTTTTATTTCATAGATTCATTTTGTAGTTATGATGTTGTACTTTAGTTATTTCATTATGTAGATGTTGTTTATAGCATTTATTTATTTCATTATGTATATGTATATGTATGCTTATGTTGGATATTGGTGAGCACCTTTTTGTAGATGTTGGATTCTCATATGCTCTCCATCCCATGTGAGAAGATCGAACACACGTCCCCATGTGGAGCCAGATGTTGACCGCTTATTCAACTAGGGGGTCAACTCCATGTGTCATGAAGAGATGCATCATTAGATGCTACTATGTCGAATATTATTTGGTTCTATTGGGCAATTTATGCCTCCAACACACATTTTTGTAAACGAAATTTTCGCACCCCTACATGGGTTAATAATGTAATAGGTCTGCATGGGTCATAGTTAGGTCAGTTACCTTGGGATTTATTCATTAGGAGAGTTCCTTTCACCGAGGGTTTTTTATCCTCAGGTTATTAATTGGGCTTTTCAGCCTTGTTAATTTCCCTTGAGTTTTTCCCTCACACCAACAGTAATTCCTCCAAAGTGATGAAGGGCATTCTAATGGACTTATCCTTTGGTAACTATTGTTTAGGAATGATGTAAATGACCATGTATGACATCTTAGAAAGTTTCACGGAATTCCGTCGAGTCTAGATAGTTTTTTTTTAATTAATTAAATTAAATTAAATTTTCCTAAGGCTGGAAGTTTAATTATTTAATTAATTAATTATTTTTGAGCAAGTATTGTAAAAACTAGGTCCTTGGGATTTTTCTAGGGGTATTTGTGCTCAAAATAAATGGAAATACACCCCCTACACCCTTGGACCAAGTTTCATCTCAGTCGAACAACTTTTGCTAGGTGTTTGTCCACTAGGAGTCTCAATTAGTTAAAACAACAATTTTAATTGCTAAATCATGACATAGGTAAAATGTCATTTTTGTATTTTTAAGCTAATGGGGTAAAGTTAAGATGAATAAAGGCAAGAGATATGATTCCTAACCTACCCAACCCACCTCCTAACCTTTACACACCCCCTTACCCACTCATTTTCTCATACCCTCACACCCCCTAGGGGGATTTACACCCCACCTCATGTGGAAACCTTTGAAATATCATTTGATTGAGTTGTGGGCCCCTCCCTTTAGTAGTGCGCCCTTCCTAGCCTACCACCTCACCCCTTTGCTTGGTCCCACACTCCAACTCACCCATCCACCTCACCTATCCATGCCAAAACCCTAGATGGTGCGCCCCTCTCCTTGGGATTCCCTCTTGTGGCTTGGATGTAACACTTGGCATTGATCCAGGAGGGGTCATTTTTCCTCTTTGGGTATAAATAGAACCCCTCCCTCACTCTTTTCTACACCATATCTTGAGCTAGTGTTATGCTATTGGATTTTCGCCCCATCTCTCTCTCTCTCTCTCTCTCTCTCTTGTTCATCTTGCATCCACTCATTTTTCTCTTGAGAGTGTTGGAGAAACTTGTTACTGCAAGACTCTCCTTTTGGAATAATAGATAAGCTTTGGAGGATTTGAAGCAACAAAGAGTAGTCTTGTTTCTTCTTGCACATGAGGTGATGTTTTAGCTTTTGCATCTTGTATTGTATGGAGTAGATTTCTTGAGTAAAGTAGTTTACTTGGGTAGGTTAACCAATAGTATTATTGATTGATCTAAATATGTTGGGTGGCTAGTGATGTAAATTATTTTATGTTTTTGGCTCATTCAACCATATTATCTATTCTTTGTACCTCACATTTTGCTTCAAGTTTGCAAGTTTACCTCTTGGGTGTTGTTGGGATAGCCTCAAGGAGGAGTCTACCCTCAAGGCCTACTTAAACTCCATCTCTTTTCTAATCTGATTTTATGTTCATTTCATTTCATAATTTCAGTTTTCTAACCATCATAGATAGGTCATTTTAAATCAATTTTCACTTGGATATTTTATGTGAAAAAATTCTGCTTAAAAACATAAATTTTTCTTAACTTTTTTGTGTTGTGCAGCATTTCCAGCAAGCAATAGCTTGTTGGTTTTGTAGGTTCTTGCCAGGTCAAGGGGTTATTCTGCCCAAATTTGGTCACACAACACTCCAAAAGTTCCTCCTTTGAGTGGGTAACGAATCTCTTCTTTCTCCCACATCTTTCTAGCATTGTAGCAAGCCCCGAGAAGTTCCCTTGAGGTTTGCATTCTTGTATCTAGTTTCTTGTATTGTAAGTTATTTTTGCCTGCAACTTGGGTGAGAGATTGGCATGGCCAACCCCCCAAAATCGTGAGGTTGGGGCATAATTTTATTTTTAGCAATTTGTTATTCTTTTGCCCCACTTGTCTTTAGGACAAGGTCGTGTGGCTAGTCTTGTGTTAGTAGTAGTTTGCTCTTTTACATTTCAACCCTCTTTGGAACAACAAAGGTAGGCTTGCCTCTACCTTGTGCCATTGTGAGTGGTTTGTGTCTTTCTTTTCAATTCCAAGTTATATCTCATGGTTGCCTACATCTTGGATGAGTAGTTGGCTAAGCCAACCCCCAATATCGTATGGCTAGATAAGTTATGTGTTGTTGATTTGCTTATGCTCATATGGTTAAAATTTTCTAGAAGTAGATCTCACATTCACATACTAGATCTTATATTAAGCCTTCGAGGCATAATTTATGTGCACGCTTTAATTTTCTTCAAGTTTCATTTCATAGCACATCCCTTAATGCAATATACACATGGCTTAATAATGATGGTTTGGAAGTAATCTCTTTGATTTGCAACGTCTTATCTTTTCAAGTTTTTACTTTCATTTCAAGTTTGCAAGTACTTTGGGGCATGTATGTGGTGTAGGAGCAATCTCATTTCAGCAAGTATCTTTCAAGTTTCTTACATGTTTTAATGCTATAATCTCATGGTGTAGGAACAACATTTCAATTCAACAATTTTTCTTAAGTTTCTTATGTGTTTAAATGTTGTAATCTCATGGTTTAAGAACATTTTCATAGCTGGGTAAAGTTTCGGTTTTGGGCTTATTTCACTATTTTTAGGCAACTAAAAGTCACCTAAACACTCATAAACATCCTAAAATACTTAGTCCATAGGTGTAATAACATATTAGACTTAATAGGACACCTAAATTCACCATCTTCGCCATCTAAAACGGGGTTTGAGGAAGGCAATGGAAGGTGCTAGGCTGGGGATGGTCTCACGGCGCACGACATCCTTTTCGGGAGTACTCAGATATTTAGAGTTGACCTGTGAAGCTAGGGTAGGTCTCATTGCCTCACTTCTTGAGCATCCAGCAACCATTTGGTAATTGGGGGAGGAGGATATTGGTTTGACACTTAGCTAGGGGTAATTCAATCTTTAATAATCTTTAAGCAACTTTTAATCTACTTAGTGTTTTAGGCATCACTTTCATTGATACATCATATGGTTGTTAAAAAAATACTTGCAAGCACACATCTCTTTTAATTTTACATGCAAGTCTTCCTGTAAAGACCTTATTTCATTTAAACTACCATTGATTTAGAACAGAACAGTAAATTTAAAATTCACTTAATCTAGCACATTCAATCTAATATTTCAATAAATAAAATTTACTAACAATTTAATTCAAAAGATTCATAACTCTAACCTGAATCTGATGCTTGCTTCCTTGGTTGGAATCTAATGTTGCTTCCTTAGCTTGAATCTGATGCTGCTCTTTAGGATACCCCAAAACCAACCTCCCTGCCGACTAGTAACGCCTAGCCCTAGGACATCAATGGATGTCCTAGCCCTCCAAGCCCAAAACCTCTGCAGCCCCCCGGTGCACTGTAAATTCCACTGTTAATTTCCCTCTCCAATACTCCAAGCTCTCCCCCAAAATCCTCTCTTCCCCCTCGTAAAAATGAATCCTCCATAATCCTTCTCCCCCCTTCCCTTATTCCTCCTTCACCGCCCTTATTCCTCCTTCACCGCCCCCCTACA
>ML777674.1:385692-414684 GCA_009831015.1 Picea engelmannii
CATCGTGATTTCGGCATTCACTGTGTCGAGATGCACATGCACTCGGAACCTCCGATTCTCCGATCCCCGATGAGCTCCTTTCCGGAGCTTTAGCCTCTTTCCACGTGCTAGCCCTGCTGGCTATAAGCCTTGGCCCCATAAGAACGTCAACACATGACCTCGGTCAAACCATTCATCGGGTTTTCGATGATTTTGATGTCACCATGCTCATGCCTCCGGGATTCCCGATCCCCGAATTCTGATTAGCCGATCCTGCCACGCGTCCTCTCAGATGAACGGTCCCGATTGAGTCGGGATTTCGGGACTTCCGATGTCCTATTTCTTTTAACCTTGGGAACTCCGATTTCTCGATTGTTGATATGTCGACTCGCTCCTGATTTCCGATACCTGTCCCTCAAATGGACGGTCTCGATACCTCGATGCCTCTGTTGACGTCACACGTGGTTTGACACGTGTTAGATCCTGCCACGTGTCACTCTAATTCGTGAATTTTATGTGCCTGAAGTGTTGAATCTGCCTGACACCTGTCATTCCTTGGTTGTGCCATGTGTCATCACCTGGTTGTGCCACCTGTCATCACCTGGTTGTGCCACCTGTCAGTCGGGATTTCGCATATTGCGAAATCGGGATTTTCGTAGCATTGTTTTCTTTGCATGTTGAAACCCTGATCCCCGAAACTCCGATGGAGCCTCCAAGCTGCCACGCGTCCACACGAATAGACGGTCCAGATCTCATCCTCGATTCAATGGTTGAGATTGAATCGTGATATCGCATATCGCGAAATCGGGGTTTCTGTTGTAATTGAACACAGGACTCATGAACCTCCGATTCCCGATTCTCCGATGCCACATGTCCTCTGCGCTGTCACCTGGACCCCAGTAGGTGCTTACCTCCATCGAGAAATCACGTATCGGGATATCGTGATTTCGGCGGTTGTGAGTTTCTTGTCACCGAGAACTCCGAAACGCTGAATACCGACTCGTCCGGATCTCCTGCCATGTGTTCTCACAAATGGACGGTTCAAACCGCCTATCGGAGATCGCGGATCGCGAATCCAATATACAGGAGTTCCATGTCCACGGAAACTCCGATTTTCGATTCTCCGATGAAGCCTCCTGTCTACACGCGGATGGTCCCGATCTCTGCTTGATTTAACGGCTGTGATCAAATCGGGAAATCGCATCTCGCGATTTCGGGGTTTTTGTTGCAGTGTGTTCTTGACATATCAAAGTCCCGATCGCCGAATTGCTGATGACTTATCTCCCTCGTATCTTTTGTAGATCTGACGGTTGTCGGCCTTTCGGGAAATTTGAAGGGAATCCAACGGTCACTGGATCTCTGTCTTCCTTCTTCTCTGTACTCTCTTACTGCGTGCGTTTTATCCTTCATATCCTACCATCTCCACTGTTGCCATCAATGACAACAACCATCAACACACATTCGTTGCTTGTTCAATATTTGCCAACAAATATCTTGCTGGGCATTTTCTAGTTTTTCATTTATTTCCATTGCTTGGGTCTGGAGAGTCGAAATATCCACTGAGGTACTTTCGTTCAACTCCAACTTAGCTTGCAATTATTTTATTAATTCAGCATGTTGGGTGATTAGTCCTTGATTGAATTGTGAACTCCTTTGGAGCTCATCAAACTTGGCTTGGAGTTGTTGAATTTGTTGTTTATCATATGCTTCGATCTGTTTGAAGTCTCGACTCATCCTGTTCTGGACAGTCTGCTCAGTTGTGTGTATTTTCTTTTGAAGTTGCTCTACTAAAATGGACTTTTGTTGCAGTTGTTCGGCCAAATTTTCCACAGACCATTGGTTAGCAGTGGCGAAAGCGCCCAATGAACCTGCAACTTCCTTTGCAAATTACGTATCATCTCAGTTCTATCCATCATACACCATTCTTTGCCTTTTTACTATCGCTCCATCTTTCTGTTGTGTTTCTCATTTGATGATGGCTCTCCTTTTCTTGCTAAAGAAGAAGTCTAAAGGAGGCATCTCTTCAGGAGAAATTGGGGTGAGATCACCTATAAAAATGACTTCGAAACTAGGAATTATGAAACTTGACTACAATGGTGTCAATGAAGCAATAGGGGAACCTATCTCCATAGATGGTTGTTGCTCAGCAGTATGGGTAGCAGATTTGGATGGCGTAGAAGGATATGTATTCTACCGTTTCTTTAGAAAATCTTCAAGCTGAGATTTTTCTTGAGTGCCTAGTGTATTTGAAGATGAAGCCTCCACTTTATGAATTAAAACTTCATCTCTCTTTGGGTTTTCCTCAGTATCCTGCCTGTTGGAGCTCCCTATTTCAAAACCCGAAGGTACAGTTTCTTGTGTAGACGAAGATTCTACTGGTTCTCCCTGTAATACTTCCAGCGAGTTGTTTCTTCTGTGCCTTTGAAAACTGAAGAAACTGGCCTGTTGATCTGGGGATAGAGCTTGGACTTTGTTCAGTACTTCCTCATATGACCTAGCTCCCCTGAATATTTCATCATGTAGGGAATTTTCATGCACATATTTCTTTAATTTGTATTGGGCCAGGTGGTTTTCCATGATTTTTTGTGGGTCGTTCCTTTTAAACTCGATATCAACTAACTTGACATCCTCCAGATATGTCGCTTCCACTTTGGAGTGACCAAAGTCTAATATTGAAAACATACCAACCTGAAGAGGGAAGGTAGGCCTTACTTTTTTCTGGGCTGCTTTCAGCTCCTTGCTGATGCCCCCTATCACTGTTTGATAAGCCACTTCTCGGCATACTAGCCAGTCTGGTAAAAAATTTGGGAGAGAATGGGGGGGGACTAAGCACTCGAAAACTCTGATGTAAGAAAAATTTTCTTCGATGTACCAATCTGCTATTTTTCCCAAGTTTACCATGATTCTATCTGAAATCTGATGGGGTGGGCAACCATATAAAGCTACATGAATGAGCACCACTACATGATGTCATATTTCATAGAAGAAATCTTTGGCCTTGTCTTCCCATAGCTTGGAGTGATATAAGTGGATAGGTTCAACATTGGTCGAGGTCTAGCTCCATTTCATTAGTGGAAAATGGGTCATAAAGAAAATAGAGTCCATAATATATGCAGACATGTAGAAAGGGGAAGATTGTCCCTTTGATTTAGCCAGTTGGTATTCAGTGATTTCTTTGGCCAAATTATCCGGTAACATCTTGGCCCAGTTGAAAGAGTAGCCCTCAGCCACCTCTTGCATTATTGGCACCCATGCTACTAGGAAATGAGTGGGGCTCTTCTTCCCAAATAGCCTACAAAGCATCATAACTACATAAATCATATGGGTATCCAACGACGCTGTGGAATAAATGCCATGAGCATCGGCTCTGAATTTTTCTGGGTGCCCCCACCAGGTTTTGATTATATCTAGATATCTTTTATCATATTGTATACACTCCTATTGTTCAAATTCCAGCAGGAATGCCACATTATGATTATATTTAAAATCAGGGGATAGCTTATACATTACTTGTATGTGTTCTGTTCGGAAATAACCAACAAAAAACTTTCGATAGTTGTAAATGCTCCTGGTTTGAATGTCGACGTTTTCCAGGGCCCAACCTATCATGTCGTTATACGACATGAGTCTCAGTTGCACAACTATTTTTTTTAGCTCTGAATGAGCTATATCCTTGAGTTTAGTTGCATGAGTTTCGCTCACTTCATCACTTGAATCATTTGGGAAATTTATAAGCTCATGCTCTAGAATATCGAACACCTGTGTCCAAGATTTCACAGTGTCAATGGCTCTCAATGAGGTATCTGACAGAACGTCCGCATTCGGATTTGCAGCTTCACCAGCTGCTTTAGCCATCTTCCGTGGTGCCATGATATCGATAAAATCGGAACAGGGTTACCTGTTACAGGGGAATGCGTGAGCTTCTCAGTTGGAAAAAACTTACTATTTTGTGCAGATGATAATGGAATTCAAAATAAAGCACTCGTATTCACCTTAGGTGTATTGATTCGAGAATACCTTTACTAATGACAAATGTATTTACCTTAATGAGAAAGTCTAGTTGGCGATCCACAATCTATGTTAAAATCATTATCGTTGATTTTTTATTAATTCCATAAATATTGACGGTTTGCGATCAAGAGTTTTGAATGAAACAGATCTAAAATTTCCCGAAGTGCTAATTCATGAAAGATTAATTACGAGATAATCTCTTTAAAATGTTAATTAATTGTATTTAAATTTAAGTGCCTTCGGGTATTCGAAATTCAGTATTTTTTAAAAGTAGCTCGAGATGGGATCCCCGAAACCCGAAACTGTGAAATGATTAATTGTCCAATAATTTCTTTTTAAGTTTTAATTAATCTCGTTTAAGTTTCGTCACTTCGGAAACTCAGACTTCAGATATTTTAGGATATGATGAATGGAAAACGTCTGAACTCTAAAGCACGAAGTTGTTAATTATCTCTCGACCAAGCTTAACTTAATTAATTAAGAATTAATATTTCAGCTTTTTAATGCTTCATGGATCTGCGAGTTAGCTCTTCGTAATATTTCTGAAAAGTCATCCCCGTAGTGACGTGTCGAAGATGACGTCATTTTAGATGATGTGTTGAGACCAGGGGGTGCCACGTGTTACTTCGAATCATATGAATATCCATATGAAAACGTCAGGAGTGGATGACATGTGTCGACCCAGCTAAAACTCAAAATATACACGTGTACTATGATTCGTGTCCTTTAAATATTTATGAAAAAGTGATAACGAACACTTTCGGGTTTCAGGACTTTAATCATGAAGACCTATAGAAACACCTAAAGCGCAAAGCTCTGAAGCAACCTTTAGTCATTTGACTCTTTAATGATCAGGCGGCTCCAAAACTCTAGGGAAAAAGGGATCATTTGATTCAAATGGGGGAACTTCATCAACGATGGATATCATGCATGCCTTATGACCAGAAATAAATTCAGTTTAGACTTCGAAAGTTGATTTATGAGTTGCCACTTGGGAAGGATGAAGTTGAGAAAGTAAAGCTCAAATTTTAGGGTTATATATGTTCCAACATAGGCTCCATCTAGGGATCCTGTCTCCCTGCGAGGTGTGGAAGAACAATAGACCAAGTTCCTTTATTGGGTAAATGGAGTCATCATTGTATTTATGGGAAACAACTTCGGGGAAAAATCATACAGAGAAAAATTGGACTTCAATCGAGTCTCAGAAAACCTTCAAAACACAATTATTTATTTCAAGTTAGGCTATTAAAAGTTTCATTTTCCTGAAACTAAGTTTGGATTTGCTTAAGATAATCAAAACAACTTTAACTGGAATATCATACTTTGGTCGATTTCATTCGCATCAAGGCTAAGTTATTTTTACAAATTATTTAGGGAATCCCTTGTCGGTTTAGAATGTAAATATTACTGGAACGAGAACTAGATACCAGAGTATGTTTATACATGTATGACATCCTTACAGATATCATAGATATTGATTCACTGCCAACGAGCCTGTTAAGTACCCCGGTGAAGTTATCTACGTTTCCCATTGAATTTCCTTTCACCACTTCAATTAGAATTTTTGCATTTTATTGAGATGAGGGCAATCATTACATGAATTTCCTTTCATCATCTCTTTTGGACAAAATGGGGGAAATCAAATTACGAATTCACTTTCACCATTTTTCTTGGACTAGATGGGGGTAATCATTCTATGAATTTCCTTTCACCATCTGTCTTATATTTTTTATAATTTTGAAGTGGGGGAAATCAATTTGTATGTATCATATAGGGGATGATATTTTCTTAAGATTTGACAATGAAGGTTTGTCAACAATTTTTTATTGTACCCTAAACTAATTCTTTCCTAATCTTCAATACATCTTTTCCTATAGGGAATATGGGGATTTTTTTTATTTTCAAGGGATTTTCCTTGAGCGAACTAATCAGTTAAATTTTTTTAGAAGAGCTAAATTTATCAGGATTAGCCTAGACATACTTTCTTTCAATTAAAATTAGAGGAACATAAAGATTTTTGCCTAATCTTGTTTTGAAGATATGTTCTTAAGCTTTCAAAGCCAAGGCAAAATTCTTTCTTTCTATGAAGATTTAAGGCCATGTAGTGAAAATCAAAATAGGATAAAGTTCGAACATAGGAAAAATGAAACAGAACGAGGACTCAGAGGGTCTGCTACAAAAGAATCTCATTTCCTCCTAAGTTCACTTCTCGATTATTAAGCTTCTTGTTTTTAGGCCCTTTCTTATTCTTTTTTTTTTTTCTTTTTTTTTTTGTTTTATTTTCATTTGATTTGGAAACCTAGAGATTTATATTTTCCATCAAACCAATTATTAATTCATCACTTGTTTTGAGAGAAAACAAATGTTTTGAGAGCTAAGTGTTGGGTTCTGATACCTCCTCATTTCTCATCTAATAGTAAGTATTCTGCATGAGCACAAAAATAAAAAATTAGATAATTCCTCATAATAGAAATGATATGCAGTACATATATTTTATATTTTTCTTTTACGATATCGAATAAAACTTGGTTTATTTACAACGAAGAAGTAAAATTTAGATAACCTACGAAGGAAAATGAAATTGAAAATTTAAACAAGAAACAAAGCTAGTATATACAATGGTAATGTGAAACATGATTATTACATAAAATGTTTTAGATAACGCCCGTTGATAGGGGCATCAAAATTTTTTCCGTCAATATTTTCCAGTAGGAATGATTTTTTTCCCTCTGTAGTTGCAATCCTGAATGGTCTGAACCAGAGATGATAAAACTTGTAGTGTTTTCTTGCACCTTCTTTTCTATCATTCCATTTTAAAACTAGATCACCAGGAAGGAATTCCATGTCTTTAGCTTTCTTATCGAAACAAACTTTCATATTATCTTGGTACTTTTGGAGTTTGTCATCAACTTCAGCCATGTTTTGCTGGACTTCGATTATTTGGTTTATCCTCCTCTTTACATCATTTGACTCTTCGTTTGCGTATTGCCACAACTTCATTACAGAAAGAGCGAGATTGATGGGAAGGACCACGTCAGTACCATAAACCATTTGAAACAGAGACATACCTATTGATTTCTTGGTACCAATCTGGTTCGCCCATAAGGCGTATTTCAGGTGCACGTGCAAAGCCTTCTTATTCTATGTTAACACTTTCTTTATTATATTCATCAAACTTTTGTTGGACGATTCGGCTAGCCCATTTCCTTGAGGATAATAGGTTGTAGAATGTCCTAACATGATATTATATTTTTGACAAAAATTTACCATTTCCATAGATTTGAAAGCTTGGGCGTTGTCCGTGACTATTTTTCGAGGGAAACCAAATCTTGATAGGATATTTTCTTCCAAAAAGTTTATAACTACCGAATCTATGGCATTCCGAGTTGGAATGGCTTCAACCCATTTCGTGAAATAATATGTAGCAGTTAAAATCCATTTATGTTGGGTGCTTGACCGTGGGTGGATTTCTCCAATGAAGTCCAGGCCCCATTGTTGAAAAGGAGCCTTTGTTTTGATTGGGACTAAAGGTAGTGCAGGGAGCTTTTGTTTACCAGAGAACAATTGGTAAGGGTTGTAGGCTCTGACCTTGGCATTCACATCAGTAAATAACTTTGGCCAATAATATCCATCTCTTAGAATCTTGTAGGCTGTTTCCCTCTAGGCGTGATGTCCTCCACACACTCCTTTGTGAAATTCATTTATGATATTCTCTGTTTCAGGTTATGTTAAACAACGTAGCAAGAAACCTAGAGGATCTTTCTAGTAAAATTTACCTTCAATAATACAGTACTCAACTTTGTGTAGCTTCAACATTCTCGCTTTGGATGGAGTCATGTCACTCTGGCATTGAAGGGTAATGAGGTATGAAACAATATCGCGATACCAATCAGAGGAAGAAAGTTTATCTTCGATCTGGACTGTAGGGGTTTGATCATCAAGTTCCTTTATATATGGGATATATCCATGTGATTCCAGGTGGTTTATCTCGAGTGCCCTGAAATTTGATTCTGCTAACAGTTTCACCAGGCCTTGACCTTTGACTAGCTTGGTCGGTTTTACTTCAAGATCAAATTTCTGAATTTTAGCTAACCACCGACCTCTCTTGCCATCACTGTCTGATTGTACAAAGATATCTTTGACAGAGCTTGTTGGCACATAAGCGATTATTTTGGAATGAAGTACATATGTCCTAAAATATTTGAGAGCTTTCACCATCGCGTAAGCTTGTTTTTCCAGTATATCATATCTTAATTCGGCATCCCTGAGACTTTTACTGAAAAAATATATCAATTTCTCGAAACCTTCTTCATTCTTTTGCAAGAGTACCGCTGCGATAGTATGTTCATATGCAAAAGAAAAAATTAGGAATTCCTTAGTATAGTCCAGACTAACTAACACTAGAGCTTCGCTTATGGATTTCTTAACTCACTCGAATGATGCTTTAGCTTCGGTAGTCCATTTCATCTCATTGTCTTTCTTCAACATATCTATGATTAGTTTGACAATTTCAACAAAGTTAGGGATTAATATTCTCAAAACATTTATCTTCCCTAAAAAAGACTGGATTTCTTTCTTATTTCTAGGAATGTTTATTGTTTCAATAGCCTCGATTCGCTTGGGGTCGACCTTAATTCCGTTTTTCGAAATTATATGACCCAGAAGCTTGCCTTCTTGCATATAAAAATTAGACTTCTTTGGGTTAAGATACAAACCAAATTTTCTTCATTTCGCGAAGGTTTGTTTGAGATGAACCAGATGTTCTGCATCAGAATTGGAGAAGACTGTTCAATCATCTAAGTAAATAACCACAAATTTGCCTCTCTCACCGATGAAAGATATGCCTATTGCTCTTTGGAAAGTGGCCCCTGCGTTCATCAAACCAAATGGAATTTTATCATACATGAAATTTCCCCACGGAGTAGTGAATGCAATTTTTTCTTTATCATCTTCGTGGACAACAATTTGGTTGTATCCAGAAAAACCATCAATCATAGACATTATGTTAGCTCCAACTACTTTTTCCAGGACATGATCCATTTTTGGCAATGGGTAGTTTTCCTTGAGGGATGACCGGTTTAAATTCCTGAAATCTATGCAAAGCCTTATTTGTCCACTCTTCTTCCTGACAGGTACCAAATTTGCTACCCATTAAGAATACCTAAGTGGGACAATAATCTTTGTTTCGAGAAGCTTCTTAACCTCTCTTTCTATTACAGGTAAGAGGATAGGATTTATATGTCTCATCTTTTACCTGAAAGGTTTGATACCATGCTTCAAAGGAATCTTATGTTCAATTACATAGGTATCGTAAGTTTTTAAATCATCATAGGACCATGCAAAGACGTCTTTATACTATTTAAGCAATTCAACATATTTATTCTTCACCTGGACTGGGAGGTATTTAGATATCTTGACTAGCTTAGGATCTTCTTTAGTTCCTATATTACAGTCTTCAACCTCTTCGGGATGAGGTCGTAAGGTAGATTTAAGGGTATATCATCTTGGTCAAACAAACTCTCTAAAGGTATTAGACCTCTGGGGATCTGATTGTTTTTAAGGAAAAGCATTCGATGATTTGCGATATTATCCCGGAACTTCTTAGGATCTTCACCTTCCTGCATGATCTAGATAGGATCGTTCTGATTTTCTTGATCTATATGAGTCTTGGAGAACTTATCAACCATTTCTAGGAACTATTTGATCTACTCGTCATCTTCAAATACTTGCCAGTGTTGCACATTAATTGGGATCGAATTTTTGTGTCTCATTTCTATATGATACTTCAGTTTTAGGATAGTAGGTGACACAAACGTTGCAGTTTCTTTGGCTAAAGAATCTGCCTGTTGATTTTCCATTTTGGGAATGTAGTGAATGTTAAAGGACAAGAAGAAATTCTCTATCAAATCCCAGGCACAATTTCTGTATGACGTTATCCTTGGATGTTTATCTTGATATTGTTGCTTTATTTGTTTCACAATTAGCTCTACATCACCATAAACTATTAGATGTTCAATTGTTAGCTTCTTGGTAGCCTCTAATCCTAAGACTAGAGCTTCATACTCACAGACATTATTTGTATAATCAATTTCCCACTGTAATCTGTATGAAAAGGGGATAACATATTCATCTCCAGGTGCAAAAAATAACACTCCAACCCCTTCCCCTTTGCAGGAAAAAGCACCATAAAAAAACATTTTCCATACTCCTTCTCTACTATTTACACTTTTCTTTGTTTTTTCTATTTTATTGTTTTCTTCTTCTATACATTATTCAAAATCATCGTCTATGGATAAAATACAATTTCCTAGATCTTGATCGACAACATAGACAGGATAATTGTTTGGGTTTTGGGGGACACTTACAGTATATGCCAGTCTAGTCTCTTTGTACAGTCGAGTAAATTGTCCACCAAAAATCGGGATCGTAGCGTATGTCATGTCCAGTTGAAGTGATCCTCCTAGTTTTGTGCCCCAAGACTTGGATAGAAGCATGTCATACTTGGCAGGGACGTTGGCAACAACTACATCCATAAGAATAATTTTTATAGGAATATGTACAAGATTCACTACCAAATCCTTGATCATGCCGAGACACTTAAATTTTATTGAATCAAACGAGTATAAGTCCTGATAAGGTCTAGTGATTTCAAGGCCCAAATTTTCCATGATAACTTTAAGCATTAAATTGTGAGAGGCCCCAGAATCTAACATGCAATTATGAAGTATGTGGTCATGCACAGTTAATGTAATATAAAATGGAGCAACAAAATCCTTAGTATTTTTGATGTACGGACCAAACATAATAGTAGGTATTTCATCTTGTAAATTGATCACATCTACGTGACATTCAACACCAGAAAAATTTATCATTTTAGCAATCTGTTTTTTATAAATTGGATTATTGGCAAGCTCAACTAGGGGCACAGGGATTTTAATTTTATTTAGTTCATTTTCTAAACTGAAACCTCCAGTTGTTTTTTTTATTTCTCTAGTTGTAGCTCGTGCTTCATTATTCTCTATTTTCTTAGTTTGTGTTTCTCTTGTTTCAACTTTTTTTGGTTTGTGCACCTTGTGTTTCAACTAGCGGTTTAGTAACAACTACCTCATTCGCTTTATTTCTTGATAAAAAAAAATTTGGTGGAACACTTGTAGTATTTGTTTCTCTGGGCCTTAAATTATACTTCTGCTGAAGCTCAACCATTATGGAGTCGGTGATTCCTTCATATGTAAACTCTCCCAGATTATTTATACTTTCCTCATTACTAGACAGGGGTTCTAGGTCTAGAGATATTTCATAATCCTGTCTAGTTAAATGAGGTTCTTGGTCGTCGTCACTAAGGTTGTTTATATCCTCTTCTAACCCCTCATAGTTTTCCATATCATCCCTTTGCATAAAAATTTTCATTTTAAATGGAGCTTGGATTTTTTTATTTACTTTCCTAAGTTGTGTCTGTGGGTTAGGATTTCTTATGAACTATTTTCTAGTGAATGGATCAGTTTTGGATTGGTCTAGCTTCATTCTAGATATTTTTTTCAATAAATCTTTGATTATCTTAGCCATGTCATCCATTTTTTCATCCGCAGACATCCCAGATCCGGAGGGTCCTGCTTGTTCCCTAAAGCGTTTAAGTTTTTTGGTTCTTGTCTCAACCTTAGCCTTTAATTTAACAGATGCCATCACATTTGATTCGATTTCTATGGCGTCATCTTGCATTCCTACCAAAGTGGCAAATCTTCTTTCTCTTAAAAGTAGGGCGAAGTTGGGTTCAAAAGCCCCTGCAAAAATTACCTTTTCCACGGGTTGAGAGGGTTTAACTTCGGCTGGGATCTTATGATATAATTTGTTGAACCTCTGAGTAAATTCAAGAACTGACTCAGAATTCCTTTTTCTTAGAGCCCCAAATTCAGTCAAATAATACAGATGGTCTTTCTTTTCTCCCCACTGTCTTAAAAATGCATTTTCTAAATCGTCATATGACCGTAGGGATCCTACCGGGAGGCCTCCAAACCATATTCGTACATGTCCTTCGAAGGTTTTCACTAAAATCCTTGAGTAGACATGTTCATTCTCAATGCCAAGGATATCAGCGAACTGATAAAAAAAGGTTATGTGCTCTGTGGCGGTTAAATCTCCTTCTCCCATAAATTTTGGTAAGTTATTCATATAATTTTTAGGTAAATCATGCAGGATGATAGGGAGGACCAAGGGAGAGTATCTAGCCGCTACCTTGGTGAAAATTCTAGGGGGTGGGGGATGTCCTTGAACTTGTCCACCTGCTCCTCTACCTCCAACACCACCTGCTCCAATAGTACCCATTTGAAGTCTAGGGGAGGGACTTCAGAAAAAAAGAGGGTTTTCAAAAACTTCGAGGGACCGAAGTGATGACCTTTAAACTTCTTCGGGATGTGGCGAAGCAAATTCTGGGAAACAGTCATTAGGAGATGAAAAATCTAGAAGAGGAGGGAAAGGAAAATGTGGGCTGGTTTCCTCAGATTTACAAGATGTGTAAATAGGTGAACCAGCAGGAGACGAATCGGGATATAAAATATGTTCTTCAGGGTTTCGGAGAGCTGGAACTTTTAATTTGAGAAAGGATGAGGTAGACATAATATTAATGACAGTGGGTATAGAGAGGGGTCTTTCGTTCTGACATTTAGGAGCATCAGTTGATTCAATCTCAATTTTGGGTACAATTTCCTCTGGGTTCTCAAACCTAACTTCGGGTTTACTAGTTGATGTCTCCGTAGAGGGTGCTTGTTTAAAATTTTGTTCAAGGGTTAATTCCTCAATAGGAATCTTAATGTTGACTTGTGCAACTTTGGGTTGGTATATCTTACCTGCCGATGCAGTAGTTGATTTGAGGTATCCCTTTGGTTTCAACAACCTTCCGGGATCTAATACAGGTGTAGTATGCTTATCGTCTGGGTTGTTTTTGGTATTATTTCGACCGAATGCCAGTTTATTTGTGGTGGAGTCCCCAAGTGAAAGATAAAAATATCCTTACTTTGTGTATTCAATCTTTGTTCACTATCAAATATAGAATCTTACCTTGTCATTTCCCAGGGAAAAATAACTTCGTTTCTCCATCCCCAACAACGACACCAAAAAGATGTTCCTCAGATTAAACTTAAGGCTCAAAGAGTAATGCCAGGCATCAGGAAAATTTAAGAGATCATTTTTTTAAAGTGATTTTTCTACCTTAGTTATATGAGAACAATTCCTTAAATGAAATTAACAGTATGGCATCACAGAGGCAGTATTTCGTGTCTGAGTCAAAATTGTAATATCAAATGATGTGAGAGAAAAATACAAAACTGTTAAACAAAGCAAGGAATCAATTGTTGAAGAGCCTCACCTTGTTGCAGTAGAAGAAAATAGATAGTGTAACCTTGAATAAAGTATAAGATACAATAATCCACATAGCTCACATCTCTTGATTTACTCACAGTAAATGCAGAGGAAAAATTGTTTACTTAACAAATTATTGATGAAATACGATTACAATAGTTGTACTAAATTGAAATCAAACATTTATCAAGGAATTCATAAAGAAATGCTAAGATATGGAGAAACAGAAGAAACACATAACCCAAACTAAACAAAATGTGGAATCCATGTCTGCACTTGTATTAATACTCAATAAGGAGATTTTTCTCTATTACAATCAGCAAGAAGCAACCCTCAATAGATCTTCAATCTATGTATTTATACAAAATTGTCACAAATCAAAACGGTTGGACTTCTCATAATTTAAAATAGTGAATATCTGAAATAAGAAAATAGAGCGTAGAGAATGATGAGCTTCGATGGCAATCTCTTCGTCTTCTCACCGAACAACTTATGTATTTTGATCTTCTTGCTATTTTGGCACAATGTCCTAGTTATCATAGCTTTGTTTCCATTTGTCCCTTCAACTATATTCAATCATGTAATATCACTTTCTTGTTTTTAGATGTGCTTGTCTTCTCATATTCAAGGCATTGGATGCATCTACTCACTAATTTCACCACCAACCTCGAAGGCTCAGTTGCTTCATACGCCTCGAAAGTGTATAACTTTCTTTCTACCTGAGGAAAATTTTCTTGTATTCTTTTCTCTCTTTGAGATATAACCTGTAATTGCAAGCTTGGGTTTACTATCCATTTATTTATTTGAAGGAGATCAATCTGATTTATTTTCTGAACGACTGTTAGAGTCTCTTCTTTGCTTGTTCTGGAATTATACCGGGTTTTTGATATATCAATTTGACCCAGGGCTTCAGAGATAGAATTTCCTTCAAAATAAATTAGCCCTTTGTCTAGTAAGGACAATGCTTCTAGACAAGCTTCATTTACCTCTCTAGCAAGTCTTTTGCTTTCTGCTAGATTGGTTTCCCAGGATTTTAAAGCTAGATCACCTCTTATTTGTTCCAAAAGAGAAAGTTGAGGAACCTCTGAGACATCATCCTTTGGTACTAATAAGACAACTTCCTGAAACTTACTTTGAGCTGAACGAACTTCTCTTTCTTTGATGTAGATGTCCTTCATAGAAAGATCAACTTCCTGGTAGCAATTATGGATGGCTTCTACCTTCATAAAAAATATCTTGCTGGGCATTTTCCAGTTTTTCATTTATTTCCATTGATTGGGTCTGGAGAGACAAAATATCCACTGAGGTACTTTTGGTCAACTCCAACTTAGCTTGCAATTTTTTTATTAATTCAGCATGTTGGGTGATCTATCCTTGATTGAACTTTGAATTCCTTTGGAGCTCGTCAAAGTTGGCCTGGAGTTTTTGAATTTGTTGTTTATCATATGCTCTAATCTGTTTGAAGTCTTGACTCATCCTGTTCTGGACAGTCTGCTCAGTTGTGTGTATTTTCTTTTGAAGTTTCTCTACTAACATGGACTTTTGTTGCAATTGTTTGGCCAAATTTTCCATAGACCATAGGTTAGCAGTGGCGAAAGCGCCCAATGAACCTGGAACTTCCTTTGCAAATTGCGTATCATCTCAGTTTTTTCCATCATACACCATTCTTTGCCTTTTGACTATCGCTCCATATTTCTATTGTGTTTCTTGTTTGACGATGGCTCTCCTTTTCTTGTTGAAGAAGAAGTATGAAGGAAGAATATCTTCAGGTGAAATTGGGGTGAGATCACCTATTAAAATGACTCTGGAAATAGGAATTTTGAAACTTGATTGCAATGGTGTCAATGAAGCAATAGGGGAACCTATCTCCGTATATGGTTGTTGCTCAATAGTATGGGCAACAGGTTTGGCTGGTGTAGAAGAAGACGTATCTTTCCCTTTCTTTAGAAAAGCTTCAAGTTGAGATTTTTCTTGAGTGCCTAGTGGATTTGATGATGAAGCCTCTACTTTCTGCATTAAAACTTCGACACTCTTTGGGTTTTCCTTAGTATCCTTCTTGTTGGAGCTCCCTGTTTCAAAAACTAGAGGTACAGTTTCATGTGTAGATGAAGGTGCTACTGGTTCTCCCTGTAATACTTTCAACAAGTTGTTTCTTCTATGCCTTTGAAAACTGAAGAAATTAGCTTGTTGATCTGGGGACAAATCTTGGACTATGTTCAGTACTTCCTCATATGACTTGGCTCCCCTGAATATTTCATCATTTGGGGAATTCTCATGCACATATTTCTTTAACTTGTATTGGGCCAGGTGTTTTTCCACAATTTTCTATGGGTTGTGCATTTTAAACTCGATATCAACTAACTTGACATCCTCCAGAGATGTCATTTCCACTTTGGAGTGACCAAAGTCTAATAATGAAAACATACCAACCTAAAGAGGGAAGGTAGGCCATACTTTTTTCTGGGTTGCTTTCAGCTCCTTGTTGATGCCCCATGTCATTGTTTGATAAGCCACTTCTCGACATACTAGTTGGTTTGGTAAAACATTTGGGAGATCATGCGGGGGGACTGAGCATCCGAAAACCCTGATGTAAGAAACATTTTCTTCGATGTACCAATCTGCTATTTTTCCCAGGTTTCCCATGATTCTATCTGAAATCCAAGGGGGTGGGAAACCATATAAAGATACATGAACGAGCACCACTACATGATGGTAGATTTCATAGAATAAATCTTTGGCCTTGTCCTCCCACAACTTGGAGTGATAGAAGTGGATAGGTTCAACGTTGGTCGGGTTCCAGCTCCAGTTCATCAGCGGAAAAGGGGTCATAAAGAAAATAGCGCCCATAATATATGCAGACATGTAGAAAGGGGCATATTGTCCCTTTCATTTATCCAGCTAGTATTCAGTGATTTCTTTGACCAGATTATCCGATAACATCTTGGCCCAGTTGAAAGAATATCCCTCGGCCACCTCATGCATAATTGGCACCCATGCTACCTGGAAATGAGTGGGGCTCTTCTTCCTGAATATACTACAAAGCATCATAGCTACATAAATCATATGGGTATCCAATGACATTGTGGAATAAATGCCATGAGCGTTAGCTCTGAATTTTTTCAGGTTCCCCCACCAGGTTTTGATTATATCTAGATATCTGTTATCATATTGTATACACTCCTATTGTTCAAACTCCAGCAAGAACACCAAATTGTTATTATATTTAAAATCGGGGGATACTTATACATTACGTGTATGTGTTCTAGTCAGAAAGAACCAACAACAACCTTTTGAGAGTCGTAAATGCTCCTAGTTTGAATGTCGACATTTTCTAGGGCCCAACCTATCATGTCATTATATGGCATGAGTCTTGGTCGCATAACTATTTTGTGTAGCTCTGACTGAGCTATATCCTTGATTTTAGTTGCATGAGTTTCACTCACTTCATCGCCTAAATCATTTGGGAAATTTATAATCTCATGCTCTAGAATATCGAACACTTGTGTCCAAGATTTCACAGTGTCAATGGCTCTCAGTGAGGTATCTGACAGAACGTCCGCATTCAAATTTTCACCTTCACCAGTTTCTTTATCCATCTTCTGTGGTGCCATGATATTGATAAAATCGGAACAGGATTACCTATTACAGGGGAATGTGTGAGCTTCTCATTTGGAAAAAAATTACTATTCTGTGGAGATGAAAATGGAATTCAAAATCAAGCACTCTTATTCACCTTAGGTGTATTGACTCAAGAATACCTTTACTGACGGAAAATTTATTTACCTTAATGAGAAAGTCTAGTTGGCGATCTGCAATCTATGTTAAAATCATTACTGTTGATTTGTGATTAATGCCATTAATATCAGTGATTCGCGATCGGGATTTTTAGATGAAACAGATCTGAAATTTCCCAAATCGCAAATTCATGAAGGGTTAATTACGGGATAATTTCTTCAAAACATTAATTAATCATGTTTAACTTTATGTGCCTTCAAGTATTCGAACTTAGGGATTTTTTAAAAGTAGCTCGAGATGGGATCCCCGAAACCCGAAACTGCGAAATGATTAATTATCTGATAATTTCTTTTTAAGTTTTAATTAATCTTATTTAAGTTTCATAACTTCGGAAACTTGGACTTCAGAGATTTTAGGATATGATGAATGGAAAACGTCTGAACTTTGAAGCATGAAGTTGTTAATTATCTTTCGACCAAGCTTAACTTAATTAATTAAGAACTAATATTTTGGCTTTTTAATGCTTCGTGGATCTGCGAGTTAGCTCTTTGTTGTATTTATGAAAAGTTGTCCTCGTAGTGACGTGTCTAAAATGACATCATTTTAGATGATGTGTTGAGACCATGGGGTGCCACGTGTTACTTCGAAACATATGAATATTCAGATGAAAACGTCGAGAGTGGATGACACGTGTCGACCCAGGGAAAACTCAAAAGATACATGTGTACTATGACTCATTTCCTTTAAAGATTTATGAAAAAGTGATAACAGACACTTTTGGGTTTCAAGACTTTAGTCATGAAGATCCATCGAAATGCCCGAAGCGTGAAGCTCTGAAGTGACCTTTAGTGATTTGAATCTTTAATGATCAGGTGGATCCAAAGCTTTGGGGAAAAGGGGATCATTCAATTCAAATGGGGGAAATTCATGAACGAAGGGTATCATGCGCACCTTATGACCAAAAATAAATTCGGTTTAGACTTTGAAAGTTGATTTCTGAGTTGCCACTTGGGAAGGATGAAGTTGAGAAAGTAAAGCTCAAAGTTTAGGATTATATATGTTCCAACAAGGAACAAGGTGAGAAGATTTATGATGAGAGATCTAGTATTAAATTGAGTTGCCAAAATAGAAACAAAGGAAAAGCATGGAAAATTCAACAACCTTTGGCTAAGGCCTTTTCATATCATTGCAGTTCAAGACAACAACACATCTAAGCTGGCACAACTGGATGGTGAGGTGTTTGGGGCTCTTATTAATGGGAAGTTCCTCAAACATTTCTTGTAGTACTGAGTGCTTGAAATTTTCTTACCCTGTACATAAATAAATCTTTTTCCATTCTTGTTATGTATTTTTAATTTTACTTCATTAACCTTATTTTACACAAGAAATAAGTTAGGGTTTTAACTTTAAGTTGTTGAGAAATTTTGTTTCACCTCTCAAATCAAATTTTCAGGTGCACGGGGAATATTTTTTTCTAATGCAGACTCCACAACCCAATAGGAAAAGGAACTTGGTCTATTGTTATTAGAAGACCATAGGGGTATGTTGTCACCGTTGGAGCCAATGTTAGTACTGGATTTGACCCAGTCATTAGTGTGTACATTGATCGAGATTAGGGGTCTAAAATTCAATATCATTAGGTCGAAAGGGAGCTTACATAGCTCATGTATCATAGAAGCAAAGCATGTGGTTGAAATCCCATAATTTTTACAGATAAAAATCCATCCCTAAGGGCCCAAGGCCAAGTTTCAAATACTCAGGCGCTTATCGAGAGCATGAAAGTGGATTATCACATCCAAAAGAGGCTTAAGACCTCTCCCAATAGAGACATATCATCAGGCCAAGGCTTAAGGAGAAAGTGCGGGTGAAGGTTCGGGCCCGATAATCTAACAAATGAAAGCGAGCATGATCAATGGCAAATAATGCATGTCACATCGAAAAGAGGTTAGGGAGTTAACACAACATTGGGGTGCGACAACAGTTTTAAGGAGCTACATGGCGAATAGCGGATGGTGTCACGTGTTAAAATGCAAAAAGGTAAAATCACTCCGCTAGGGTCACAAAAATGGTGTTTTGGTTCTACCAAGTTGCATATCCTCCAAATCATCGTGTATCTATCCATTCTCCCAACACCACCTGGAGCCAGTATATTAGTTCTCTTGGACATCGGGGAGGCTGATGAGGACCTAACAAGTCAATGATGCATATTTTCGATCCTATCAAGGTTCACCACTTACAATGAGAAGACCCCCTATTATTTTGGCTGCTATATCAAGCGTGGCCACACATATGCCAATTCCTCAAGGAAACTTCAATGCTGACTTGGAAAAATTTGAAGCTACCACGTGTCCATGATCTACGATGAAACCAACATGATGTCAACCAAATTTCACACATTTTTACGAAATTCTAAAGGCTTCGAACCATATGAAAAAGGATGTATATTTTGAACAGGGGCACGAGGTAAAATGTCTCAGGCAAGTGGGTGATTCACTGACATCTTGAAAAATCAGCTGGAAAAGATGTGATGCATAATAGGATATCTATCATCACATTTTCTTCCCTTCACTCATCATCATATCCCTACCCATAGTCGTCATAAGACAACAATAATTTCCTCGATTTGTCCATTCGTACATGCCTCATATCTCAATAGATTGGGCTAAGTGTGACCAATCACCTCGCCCTGCCAATTACCTTACCTGGCATGTGTCAATATCCTATAAGGAAAAACCAGGAAGACCAAGGTAAAACCAATCTGCAAATAGTCTAGTTCTCGTTGATAAGATATCTTGATGTCAAATATAGTAGACAATGATCCAACTATGAAAACTCCTCTCATAGGAGGGAATTATCATTCATCCTCGATACATATGTTGGGAGAATTTGTTCCACACCTTGTTATGGGAATACTTTCCTTCTCGGGCATCATTAGCACAACATGGAAATCAAAAGGACATTCTAGAGTCTACCTTAACGTGCAGTGGTATCATTTGAATAGCCTACAACAGAAGCTCGAGGAAGGAGATTCAAATATCTAGTAATTAATAATCTTCACTAGCATACGATGTGGTCTGAGTGAAATGTTTTGGGAGGCCTTTTAACTAATCAACAACCCAAATCATTCCATGGTTGAATGGACCCAATTCTACATATAAAAATATCATCGAGCCAACTCAGAAGATACACACTAAGGCTCAATCAGACGAGGAAATCATACTCCATCCAAAAATAACTCATCATATTTGGGGAAAAAATCTATTTTTACCCAGTAAAATCAGAGGAAGATCAGTTTGGGAGTTGAAAGCAGTTAAAATTCCACAACTGATATCAAGATTCTGACAAGTGGAGGCTATTTTCAAGAAGCAATATTGGTTTGAGTAAGCAGTTTGCTTACAAATATAAGAAGTTATAAATCAATGGAAGGAACTCTTTTTTAGGGTTGTAACTTTGGGGAATTTAAGAGTATCTTATTCCCACGCTGTTTGATCAAGATCCCCTCATACACAGACCAATTTTCAAGGCTGTAGGAATTAAGAGATTCATCCCCTGCGTTATGCTTTAGTCCGTGGTTCTTTTTCTGTGTATGTGCTCTTGTAAAATCCATCCCTCTCATCTCATGGATTCTTGTATCAAATCCCCATTAATAAAATCTCGAGCAACAAGTTTCATGACATGTACAATGTTATTGTGTGTTGTTTAGCTTATGATATTGAAGTGATTTCGTCTAAATGTATGACCACTTCATGTCATTTTTTCTTGTATTTAATGATGTGCAGAGGGTACCTCCATGGATTTAAATATATGAAAATGTTCACTATTTGATGCATGATTTAATGATCCGGTAAAACTATTAGAACTATTGAATTATTAATTGCTCAAAATGTTATTCTTTCCATAGACTATGAGATTCACCTTAAATATTCCTCACATGTTTATTTTGTATGTCTTTTGAATCCATCCATTCTCAACTTAACTCAAATTGTCTAAAGAAATAGTGGACACATGCCTCTTGACGTTGAATTTTTTTATATTGGTTCTAGTATTGTTTGAGGGCCGAGAGTTCTATGTGAGAGAGAGAGAGAGAGAGAGAAACTTACCCACAATTTTGCATAATTTATGTTGTTATCATCATGGCTTTAAATCTTGTTCTGAGTCTTAGCCCCTCGGATGTCTTGGCATAGTGACATTGACAACCTAGAACATCTCAAGGGCCAACAACACACTCACCCATTTATTCATATAATCAAAATTTTAAAAATTGACAACTATCTAAAAATAAAATTTTGCAATTTTTCCAAAAAAGTCTAACTAACATGTGATATGATTCAATCAAATGTAGCAAAACAACAATGCATAAACACAAAAAAATAAATATGTAAATGAAACATGAATTTGAAAATCTAGTTAAATGAAACTAAGCTACCATGAGCAAGCAAATGCACATGCAAGAAAACAAGATGACCTACCTACTTACCTGGGGTTGGGCCCCTCAAGAAGTCAAGTTCTGTTAATGAAATAAGGCTTTAGGATAGACCCATTTACTGGCAATGGAACCCTCCTCTTAACGACAGTGGCTAGATAAAAGGATTTAGTACCAACCTTTTCCTTTATTTGGTATGGTCCTAGCCATAAACTCTTCCAGCACACTTTGCCCTGCGCTTTCTGTTCTTCTGCCTTTTATGCTCTTTGTGCCATGTCCATTCAATGCACCATTCCTCTTCTCTGTATTTCAGCTACTACACATTGCCTCCTTCTACACACCTGAATCACTCTCAACAATAGCACACATCTCTTCTCTGTTCTGCGTATTTATACTATCTGTGCACCTTCTTCATCCTCCATGCACAATGCCTCTGCATGCTCTTCAACGTGCCACGGTTCTATTCCTCGGGTTGTTCACTGCCACACCACATTTGCTCTTCTTCGCTCACTCAATCATCAACACACTCTCTCTTTTCTGCATGTTCTCCTCGTGTCGAGTCCTCTTCCTGATCATCATGGCAATTCCTCAGCTTTTCTGGTGGTTATGCCCATGCATTCATCATCACTGGGTGTTATGCTGACATTCCTTAGCCTATCTAGTAGTCAAGACTCTTCATCTTCTCTATCATAGTCGAGCTCATCCTCTCTGTTGTAGTTACAGGCTTCAACGCTCTTCCATCTATCAATCGCCTCTATCAATAGTCTTCATTCCACTGGCAGATGCCTTGAGACTCTTCAACTCCTCTGGAAATCATACTGAAGTTTCTTTGAGTTCTCTGGCAGAAACCATCAGTGGTTTCTAGCAGTTACAGTGCGAACCTTGAAATGGAGCCTAGCTATGCTAGCTCCTTCCACTTACATGACCACCGGCGGTGACTACTGGCTACAACGACATTTTGGAATTTCGACATTTTTTTGATCTAGTGTCTCGACACTCCAAGTCGTGATCCCCAAAATGGCGCTTGGTTGCACTAGCTTCTTCCTCCATCTTCCGCAGATGTGACCACTGGCTATGACCACAACCTTATTCAAAAATGTATTTCACACTTTTGTATTTCGGGGATTCTATGATGAGTCATCTCGACTCTCCATGTCACGAGCTCTGAAATAGAGATTGGCTTCTATATCTCTTCTCTCCAGCTCTCGACATTGTGACCATGAGATGTGACCACTCTCCAATCAAGCAAGCACTTCACTCTCCATATCAACGGTCCATGATCCGTGGTGATTGAACGACTATCCTCTACCCTGGGACATCAACCTTCGGGACTTTGGGGGAGATTTCATGCTAAAACTCCCGAAGCAAAACTCCCGGAGTGAGGTCACTCTTGCGTCACTTGATGATGTGTCGTGACCTGAGTGGCTACCACGTGTCACTCAGAATTGTGATTTCTAGTGGCTTGAAATGCCAAATCAACTTGACACTTGTCATTGTCTGATCGGCCACGTGCCAATACTAACATAGACTTCCACCTATCCTTTCTGACATGGTCTTCCACATTCATCTCCTGGATCTGACGACCCAGATCAAACCTCGATCCAACGGCTAGGATTATTTCGCAAATTCACGAGCCTTCATTGTGCTTGATTCAGGATTTCGACATTTCGCATTTCGTAACTTCGGGACTCCTATGATGAAGAGTCTCGACTCTTGACTCCTCCAGCTCCCGATATCTGAAACTCTGAAATGGAGACTTTGTTGATGTGCCTGTTTCAGGATTTTGGCATTTCGCATTCCACAACTTTGAGACTCCTGTGATGAAGAGTCTCGACTCTTGACTCCTCCAACTCCCGGTATCCGAAACTTCGAAATGGAGACTTTGTTGATGTGCCTGTTTTGGAATTTCGACGTTTCGCATTCCACAACTTCGAGACTCCTATAATGAAGAGTCTCGACTCTTGACTCCTCCAATTCCCAGTATCCGAAACTCTGAAATGGAGACTTTGTTGATGTGCCTGTTTCAGGATGTCAGCGTTTCACATTCTGCAACTTCAGGACTCCTTTGATGAAGAGTCTCGACTCTTGACTCCTCCAACTCCCGGTATCCAAAAATCTGAAATGGAGTTTACACTTCTGATCTTGCCATGCCATCATCATTGTTGTTCGTGATCTTTACCATCAATGAAAAAACACGCATACTCTTGCACTCTGCGTGCACCTCTACACTATCTCTTTTGGTCTTCACGAGCTTGCTCTGCTGCGTCTCCCCAAAATACTTCTGGCGCCCACCTAACACATTATACCTATACTCAAGCCATCATCGATGTTGTACTTTCCATCAATGACAAGCATACGCTACCTGTAAAACATGCCAACAATCTCCCCCTTTGGCATTGATGGCAACAAAGGCACCTGGATCTGTTCTTTTCTCCCCCTTTGACATCAATGTCAAAGAAAACATGCTCCCCCTGAGTTGTTGCAGTATTTTGGAGGTATCGGATATTCAATCAATACAAACTCCCCTTAACAGGATGGACTCTCTTAGGTGTGAGACGGGATGACACCCAGCTTCTGTCGGAGATACTCAAATGGTGTCTTGGCTAGGGGTTTAGTAAAGATGTCTGCAATTTGTTCTATGGTTGGAATGTAATGGACCTGAACAATCTAATTGGTGAACTTCTCTCTCAGAAAATGGTATTTTATGGGAATATGCTTGGTCTTGGAGTGGAATACAGGATTCTTGGACACACTGATGGCACTAGTGTTATCACAATGAATTGGGATCGGTGCAACATATTTTACCTCCAAGTCTGCAAGTGTCTGAATCATCCATAATACCTGAGTGAAACAAGTAGCAGCAACAATGTACTCTGCCTCTGTAGTTGATAAAGAAATGGAACCTTTATTTTTACTCAACMATGCTAATAAATAATCTCCTAAGAAGAACGCACCTCCACTCGTGCTTTTCCTTTCATCCATGCAGTTAGCCCAATCAGCATCTGAGTAGACTGATAATTGAAAATTCTGATTCTTAGGATACCATAGGCCATAGTTCATTGTTTCTTTCAAATATCTGAATATCCTTTTGACAGCTAGCAAATGACTCTGTTTAGGTGCAGACTGATATCTTCCTACCATTCCAATAGCATGCATTATGTCTAGATGAGATGTTGTGATGTATAGCAGACTGCCTATCATTGACCTATATGAACTTTGATCAACATCAGGTGAGTCATCATTCTTGCTTAATTTGCATCCAGTAACCATAAGTGTGCCCACAGGTTTAGAATATTCCATTTGAAACCTTTTCAACATTTCTCTTAGATATTTTTCTTGAGAAATGAACATTCCTTCATACCTCTGAGTAATTTGCAGACCAAGAAAGAATGACAGTTCACCTATCATAGACATTTCAAACTCAGACTCCATGGCAGCAGCAAACCATTGTACCAATGAATCCTTATTACATTCAAAGATGATGTCATCTACATAGACCAACACGATGAGCAAATCATTATCCTCTGTTTTGATATATAGATTGTTGTCAACTGTTCCTCTCTTGAACCCTTTGTCTTTGAGATATGTATCCATTTTGTGATACCAGGCATGAGGGGCTTGTTTTAACCCATATAAATCTTTCTTCATCTTGCATACTAAGTCAGGGTTATCAGACAGTTCGAAACCCTCTAGTTGTTCCATATAGACTTATTCATTTAAATCTCCATTTAGAAAAGATTACTTGACATCCATTTGATAGACTATAAACCTTTTATGACAAGATAGGCAAGAAATATTCTGATAGCTTCTAATCTTGCTACAGGCGCAAATGTTTCATCAAAATCCAGTCCTTCTATTTGAGCATAGCCTTTACAGACCAATCTTGCTTTGTTCCTGACAACTTGTCCCTGCTCATTCAACTTATTCTTAAAGATCCATTTGGAACCAAAGATATTTTTACCTTCAGGTCTATGAACCATCTCCCATGTATTGCTTTTCTCAATCTGATCAAGTTCATCATTCATTGCTTTAACCCAATGGTCATCTTTGCTAGCTTCATTAAAATTCTTGGGTTCCAGCATGGATATGAAAGCTATATGTGATTGTTCGGTGTTTTTTATTATCTTTCTCCTGGTTTGTACACCTTTTTCTTTTTCACCAATTATCTAACTTGTAGGATGATTCTTTTGAATGATTCTAGAGGAGGAATTTGAAGTTGTCTACTTATTTGAGTCTTTCTGAGTATCTGTGTCTTCATCTGATTTAGAGTCTTTGTTTTCTGATTCTTGGACCTGTTCATCTTCAACTTTAGTTGTGTCCACTGTAGAAGACTCATTATTGTACACCTCTCTTGTTGGGATTCCTTCATCAACTTTTATGTCAATACAGTCAACCATTTTATGAAACCTCTTATTATAGCATCTGTATCCTTTACTATTTGTAGCATACCCTAAGAAGATACCTTCATCAGCCCTGTCATCATATTTGCTAAGGTTCTCATCAATATTCTTTATGTAACATTTACTCCCAAAGACTTTGAAGTGTTTGATTGAAGCAGGTCTCCCATACCACAGTTCATAAGGTGTCTTGTCACTTTGTGATCTAAGGTGGGCTTTGTTAAGAACATGGACTGTTGTGTGTATTTATTCTACCCAGTAGGTTTGACCAATGTTCTTCTCATTCATCATTGACCTAGCCATTTGTTGCACTGTTCTATTTTTCCTCTCAACTACTCCATTTTGTTGTGGAGTTCTTGGGATTGTGTATTCTCTCTTGATCCCATGCTTATCACAGAATTCCTTGAAATCACTTGACATAAATTCTCTTCCTCTGTCTGATCTTACTTCCTTTAACCTCTTGCCTGTTTGATTCTCAATTAAAGCCTTAAATTTTTTAAATTTCTCAAATGCTTCAGCTTTTTCCTTGAGAAAGGCAACCCAAGTAATTTTGGAGTAATCATCAATAATCAACATGAAGTAGTTTTCTTTCCCTGTGCCTTCCTGTCTTGATGGTCCACATAAATCCATATGAACTAGTTGGAGTGGTTTCTCTATTGAAGTAGAGCTCTTGGACTTAAACTGTGTCCTGGTTAGTTTTCCTACTTGGCAGGGTTTACACATAGAATCTTGGGGCTTTGATATTCTCGGAAGATCTTTTACTACCTCGAGATTTTTGAGCTTGATTAAGTGGTCAAATTTTATATGTCCAAGTCTCCTATGCCATAACTAGCTTTCATCATGTTTTCTTAGATGACACTCTTCTCTATCTTCTTTCAGCACATATACATTATTTTTTGTCCTTATGCCTTTGGCCACCACTTGTCCTGAGTTTACAGACTTTATCTTGCAATCCTTGGACGTGAAAACCACTTCACATCCTCTGTCACACATTTGACTTACACTGAGCAGATTATGTTTCAGCCCATATACAAGCAGAACATCTTGGGCTTTTCCTTTTCTATTACTTAAAATCACCATCTCTTTACCCTTTATTTTACCTGGAGCATCATTTCCAAAGGTTACGTTTCCTGATTTGCTTTCACTTAGAGATAGAAACTTACCTTTGTCTCCCGTCATATGTTTGGAGCATCCACTATCTATATACCAAGGGTTCGTTTGTCTTTGAGCCGACAACACTAATCCACACTTGTCACTTTCTTTCTTCTTCCAAACCTTGACATTTTCAGCAGGGGAATTCAAATTTGGTTCATAGTTCCTTAAGCGACAGTCGACATATTTATGTCCATGGTTATGACAGATGTAACATTTTGGCTCGTCGAATAAAGGATCATAATGATTGTTATGCTTAACCTATGTCCTTTTCCCATCCATCAAGTGATTTGCAATCTGTGGTGTTTTGTTACTTGGTTGTCTCATTATTTGTTGTGGCAGATATCTATACCTTGAATGTATTGATTGCTCATAATTTAATTTTAAAGAACAGTTTACATCTTTATGACCAAAGTTATAACAAAAGAAACAATATCCATAGAAAAAACGTTGGTACCTAGAAAATGGTTGTCTTCTTTGAAAAGGTCGATTTCTTCTATGTTGATGATTTCTTTGAACAGAGAGTACATTATTTCTCTGATCCATAGTTTCAGTTCTGGTACCTCTTTCATTACTCCTCCTGGGTAGATGATTATCTTCTTTTGTTTCTACAGGTTTTTTGTTGTCATGGATGGTAGATTTGACAAACTTGATGGGTTCTTTGTTGCCTAGTTGATCACTACTTGATCCCTCTTCATAACCCAGACCTATTTTCAGCTTTGGGTTTCTTTGCTGATTCAGAATGGTGGCCAATTATTCTCATGCTTTGATACTTGACATATTCTGATGATACAAGGCTTGAAACTTCTCCAACTCTTTCCTGGTTTTCACTACTTCTTTTTCCAGAGCTTCACATCTTGCCTTCTTTTTTGATAATTGTTGTTTTAGAATGTCTTTGATTTTGTTTTCCTCTTCTAATTCCACTTTTAGTAGGGCAAAGTATTCATCAGGTTGTTTACTGTCTTTCTCGAACTATATCAGCAATTGTTTTTGCTTTCTGTTCTTAATTCTGAGTCTGTCAATCTCTTCCATTGCACTGATCAGTTCTCCTTCCATATCAACCACATCTTCTTCTTCATTAGCCTCACTTCTTGTGCTTTTATTATCATAATCCTTTTTTTCCATATTATGAAGTCATTTAGTTTATCTTCAATAGATGAGTCATTGTCTTCATCATATGAAGGATCATCATCATTGTTTACACAAAGACTTTTCTTCTTAAAATTATTCTCTTTAAAGAAATTTTTGTGTTTGTGCTTCTCCTCATCATCACATGTCTGATCCTTTCTTTTGTGAGGACATTTATTTGCAAAATGACCTATCTTACCACAGTTGAAACATTTGAAAGGCAGTTTACCTTTGTATTTTCCTGATCCCTTCTTCAGTCTCTTCACAAATTTTGCTTCAATTTCATCAGGCTCAAAATCCTCATTCTTGTCTTCCTTAAATGATGCTTCTCTAGAGGTGGGTTTATCTTTAACTATTCTCATTTCATATGCAGTCAATGTTCCTAGAAGTTGATCAAACTCCAAGGTTTTTAGATCATTAAGTTCTTCTATAGCAGATACCTTCGGGTTGAACCTATCTGGTAGAGATCTCAAAATTTTCTGAACTAAAGAAGGTTCCTCAATTTTTTCACCAAGTGCTTTCATTGCATTTACCAGTTCTTCAACTTTCAAAAAGTATTTTCCAATAGTTTCATCTTATTTCATCTTCAGCTGTTCAAACTGTACTCTGTAGGTTTGAATCTTGACGTCCTTTACCTTTTCATTACCTTCATAACTGCTAATGAGTTTGTCCTACATTTCTTTGGCAGTTCCTAGGTGCATAACTTTTACGAATTTTGCTTCTGCAAGCCCACTCAAGATAGCATTCATAGCCTTAGCGTTGAAGCTAAATTCTAGCTTGTCATCCTTATTAGCTAGTACAACTGGCTTTACATAA
>ML777674.1:414734-436409 GCA_009831015.1 Picea engelmannii
GGGGGGGGGGGGGTTTGTTGAATCAGTTGTTACCGTGCTTAAACAATTATGCTCATTTTAAATTCATTACAGAACTCTCAATGATGATCACAATAATGTAGGGAAGTAAGCAATAGAACATTTAGCATCATTCACACATATGAGATGCACCGAGACAGATATTTCCTGAGGAAACCCATTAAGGGTAAAAACCTCTTCTTCTTGGTATGATAAGTAATATTTACATTCTGTACATTATCATACATATGAGATCCAACTCATTGTGAGGCTACAACCTCTGTTTTGCAAGCTGAAACTTATTGAGAGCACCAAATCTCTGTTTTCTCTAGCACCTACTAGAAGGAAGCACCAACTCCCTGGTTTCTCTAGCACCCACTAGAAGGAAGCACCAACTCCCTGGTTTCTCTAGCACCCAGTAGAAGGAAGTAAAAACTCCCTAAGTGTTCCAGCACCAACTGGATGGAAGCACCAACTTCTAGTCACACAGGCACCAACCTGTAAAACAGAGAACAACAGTTCTCCCTTGCACCACCCTGCCACCCTGGTTTTTCTGGTTGCAACCAGATGAAAGGTACAACTCCCTGTGTTCAAGCACCCACTTAAACCTCTGAGGACAACAATCCTACCTAGCACCTCCCAACCACCCTAAAATATAAAGTTTGCTAGATATACAGTTATCACAGTGATACAATATTTATCAATGGCTTACCGGTCTCATCACTGTTTTGATATATTGCTCTGCTCTACCTGCATCAGTGTCTTTCTGCACACTTTGCCTTGTGCTTTCTGTTCTTCTACCTTTTATGCTCTTTGTTCCATGTCCATTCAATGCACCATTCCTCTTCTCTGTATTTCAGTTGTTGCACACTACCTCCTTCTACAGGCCTGAATCACTCTCAATAGCAGCACACATCTCTTCTTTGTTCTGTGTATTTATACTATCTGTGCACCTTCTTCATCCTCCATGCACAGTGCCTTTGCATGCTCTTCAACGTGTCACGGTTCTATTCCTCAGATTGTTCACTGCCACTCCACATTTTCTCTGCTTCGCTCGCTCAAGCATCAACACACTCTCTCTGTTCTGCATGTTCTCCTCATGTCGAGTCCTCTTCCTGATCATCATGGCAATTCCTCAGCTTTTCTGGTGGTATTGCCCATGCGTTCATCATCACTGGGTGTTATGCTAACATTCCTTAGCCTATCTAGCAGTTGAGACTCTTCGTCTTCTCTATCATAGTCGATCTCATCCTCTATGTTGCAGTTACATGCTTCAACACTCTTCCATCTATCAATGGCCTCTATCAACAGTCTTCATTCCACTAGCAGATGCCTTGAGACTCTTCAGCTCCTCTGGCAATCACACTGAAGTTTCTTCGAGTCCTATGGCAGAAACCATCAGTGGTTTCTAGCAGTTATAGTGCGAACCTTGAAATGGAGCCTAGCTATGCTAACTCCTTCCACTTATGTGACCACCGATGGTGACCACCGGCTACAACGACATTTTGGCATTTCGGCATTTTTTTGATGTGGTGTCTCGACACTCCAAGTTGTGATCCCCAAAATGGAGCTTGGTTGCACTAGCTCCTTCCTCCATCTTCCGCAGATATGACCACTGACTGTGACCACAGCCTTATTCAAAAACGTATTTCGCACTTTCACATTTTGGGGATTCTGTGATGAGTTGTCTTGACTCTCCATGTCACGAGCTCTAAAATAGATCTTGGCTTCTATAGCTCTACTCTCCAACTCTCAACATTGTGACCATGAGATGTGACCACTCTCCAATCAAACAAGCACTTCTCTCTCTAGATCAACGGTCCATGATCCATGATGATCGGACGACTATCCTCTGCCCCGGGACATCATCCTTCGGGACTTTGGGGGAGAGTTCATGCTAAAAATCCTGAAGCAAAACTCCTGGAGTGAGGTCACTCTTACTTCACTCGATGACGTGTCGTGACCCGAGTGGCTACCACGTGTCACTCAGAATTGTGATTTCCAGTGGCCTGAAATGCCAAATCAACTTGACACTTATCGTTTTCTGATCGTGCCATGTGTCAATACTGACATAGACTTCCACCTATCCTTTCTGATGTGGTCTGCCACATTCACCTCCTAGATCTGACGGCCCAGATCAAACCTCGATCCAACGACTAGGATTATTTCTCAAATTCACGAGCCTTCATTGTGCCTGATTTGGGATTTCGGCATTTCGCATTTCGCAACTTTGTGACTCCTGTGATGAAGATTCTCGAATCTTGACTCCTCCAACTCCTGGTATCCGAAACTCCAAGATGGAGACTTTGTTTATGTGCCTATTTCGAGATTTCGGCATTTCGCATTCCACAACTTTGGGACTCCTATGATGAAGAGTCTCGACTGTTGACTCCTCCAACTCCCGGTATCCGAAACTCTGAAATGGAGACTTTGTTGATGTGCCTGTTTCGGGATTTCAGCATTTTGCATTCCGTAACTTCGGGACTCCTGTGATGAAGAGTCTCGACTCTTGACTCCTCCAACTCCCGGTATCTGAAACTCTGAAATGGAGACTTTGTTGATGTGCTTGTTTCAGGATTTCAACGTTTCACATTCCGCAACTTCGGGACTCCTGTGATGAAGAGTCTCGAATCTTGACTCCTCCAACTCCCAGTATTCGAAACTCTGAAATGGATTTTATGCTTCTGATCTTGTCATGCCATCATCGTTGTTGGTCATGATCTTTTCCATCAATGACAAAACACGCATACTCTTGCACTCTGCGTGCACCTCTGCACTATCTCTTCTAGTCTTCACAAGCTTTCTCTGCTGCGTCTCCACAAAATACTTCTGATGCCCGCCTAGCACATTATACCTGTACTCAAGCCATCATCGCTGCTACACTTTCCATCAATGACAAGCATGTGTTGCCTGTAAAACATGCCAACATCAATAGCTTTCCTTTTTCTACCCCAAAAACTGATTTCTTGGGGTTGAGAGAAATACCATACTCCCAAAATCTTTTGCAAATTACCCATAAGTGTTCAGTGTGTCAAGATCTCTTTTTGGCGATGGTTGCCAAATAATCTTGATAAATTTCTATAGGTTTTCCAATCAAATCCCTGAAAGCATAATCCATATCACGTTGGAAAGTGGATCCAGTATTGGTGAGGCCTAAAGGAATCCTTAAATACTTATAGATTCCCCATGGAGTAGTGAAAGAAGTCTTTATTTGATCCTCCTATTTTACCAACACTTGGTTATATCCTGAGAAAACATCAAGCATATACATCATCTCCACTCTAGTAACCCTTTGAAACAGATGCTCCAAGTTTGGCAAGGGGTAGTTGTCCTTGTGTTACTCATGATTCAAATTCCTAAAATAAACATATAATATGATGTCACCAATATTTTTTCAGACAACCATGGGATTGGATACCCAACATGAATACATGATAGGCTCAATTATCCCTGCTTCTACCATTTTTTTCAATTCCTTTTGAACTTGAGGTGCAATCTTAGGTTTGATTTTCCTTAGTTTCTGTCTAAAAGGTTTTTCATCCTCTTTAAGGGGGATGGCATGTTGTATGACATATTCTCGGAAAGCTTCAAATCCCCATATGACCAAGAAAAGACATCTTAATATTCTCTGATGAGGGCTAGGAACTCCTTCCTCTTAGTAAGGGTCGTTCCTTTTCCTAACTTCACTAGTTTAGGAGACACATGAGTTCCAATATTAAACTCTATGATTGCATTATCTTATCCATTTGCATGCTTCCCATTGTACATGTCATTTCGATAAAACATACTCTCCAAAGGAGACAACCTTTTTGGTAATGAATCATCGGGCAATTCTATGAGCCTAATGTCACCTGCTTCATTTAATAAACTTATCTGAGTTTCTGAGAACTCATCCTCATTCTAGAGGAAATGAAGAATCTATTTTTCATCATCAAAAAATTGCCAACGTTCTAAATTATTAGGGATTGAAGGTCTGGAATTCACCTCTAGCTTGTAAGGGAAAATTTATTCACATCGTTGCAGGGTGGAAGCAAACACAACCAATACATTTTCCATCAAATTTATTTCTCTGGGAACAACTTCGATCGGAAATTCATAAAAAAAATTCACGACATCCCAAATGACATCTCTATACTGTTTCAACCTTCGGTTCTTGGCAGCAAAATCTCTTTTGACCTGAGAACCAATTAAATCAGAGTCTCCACTTACGTGCAATAACTTAATCTTCATATCGATGGTAAGGTTTAAACCCAAAAGGAGGGCCTCATATTCAACAATATTGTTGGTGCACTCGAATTCCAACCTGTACGAGAAATATGTATCTTCTTTGTCTAGTGATAACAAAACAACTTTGATACCTGATCCTCTTCATCTAGGAAAATGGATTTTGACAGGATATAGGTACTATAAATCCCTAAAGGCTTGATGAGAGAGGCCATACTAGTATTTGATCTGCTCTAAAAGATACAATATGAGATGATTGCCATCCAGGGCTTGGAATGTCATGTGAGAAAAAAATACATGAATATTTCCCCCTACTTTATTTATCCATTACTTTGACAACAACAATCCCCATGTTTCAAGTACATCGACAACCACAACATCCATATGGAAATTTATGCCTTGAAATTGCTCAAAACTCACTTCTAAATCCTTAATGATCCCATAAACCGGGACAATCCTTGAATTAATTCTACAGGTATTTTTATAGGTTCATGTGATATTTAATCCAAGTTTATTTAGAAATTTCAATGTTATGACATTTGTTGAGGCTCCAGGATTCACCTGGAAATTGTGAAGGCACAATCAATCTCTCTCTCTCTCTCTCTCTCTCTCTCTCTCTCTCTCTCTCTCTCTCTCTCTCTCGATGATGATGATGATGATGATGATGATGATGATGATGATGATGATGGGAAGATCCTTCTTTCTTTGTTGGTCCCTTATGTTTTCTTCATTTGTAGTGGTTTTTCTTTGATTGAAATTAATAGCCACTGAATGATCCTGTATATGGATCTTGGGGGAAATTTCTTTGATACACTCAAACATTTCATTCTTACCATTGCCAGTCGTAAGGATCTCTTCAAGGTTAATTATTCCCCTTGGAATGGATAAATTTCTTTTGGAGTACAACAACTTTTTTAGGGCTCTATATAGGTTTTTTTTTCACTGTTGAAATTTACCATATAGTCAATTTCTTGAGTGGAAGCCATTTCTTATTCTAATAGTAGAGATGTATTAGTGATAGTGAAAGTCTTAGCCATGTGATGAAAGTGCATGAAATTAACCACCTCATTTATATGAGTAGTTTCTTCAAGGGAAATTAAGCCTTTAGGGTAGGAAGATATCATGTGTTCTTCAATTTCACAAGCTCTTTTTTGGGCTTCATTTAGAGTTGAAGGAAAATTCTCTCCCAATATAAAACCATACGGGTTGTTCATAGTTGGCATATAATAAATAAGGAAGGCACTTGTAGAAGGCTTGAGAACTTTGAAAAGGTTGTTCACAAGAGTGTTAAATTTGTCATTCATTTATTTGATTCCTTCGCTCGAGCCTTTCTTGAAATGACAAAGTTCGTCAACCAGTGTGGCATAATCTTTATCTTTTATGAATTTTTTGGTGAAAAGAACTCGAAAAATTTCCCAATTAGTAATGGTTTTGGGAGGGATATTGTTATACCATTCCTCATCTTTCCCTGTGAGTGAGAAAGAGAAGAGTCTCGAAAACACATATTCATTTTTTTCAAATTTCTGTGGTGAGGAGTTTCGAAGGTATTTTCGGATAATCCACAGTTGGTGTCATTTTCGTCATCGATGTTTCGAATCCGAATCGAGATTCATCATCAGGACTAATCGTCAATTGAAATATTGATGATCTTAGTCAATTAATAGTTTAGATGCAAGACAATTTTATTATTGTCTCTGCATCTTCTGAGAAAGTCGAGATCAACAGCTCGTCTAATGATTTTAATCCGTAGATTTTCCATTAAACGGAAATTTATCCAGGTTTCCCTTCTATACAGGGAAGATATCATTGTTTTCAAATTTCTGTGGTGAGGAGTTTCGAAGGTATTTTTCGGATAATCCACAGTTGGTGTCATTTTCGTCATCGATGTTTTGAATCCTAATCGGGATTCATCATCAGGAGTAATCGTCAATTGAACGCTTGTTGATCTTAGTCAATTAATAGTTTAGATGCAGGACAATTTTATTATTGTCTCTACATCTTTTGAGAAAGAAGAGATCAACAACTCGTCTAATGATTTTAATTCGTAGATTTTCCATTAAACAGAAATTGTTCTAGGTTTCCCTTACGTACGGGGAAGATATCATTGTTTTCAAATTTCYGTGGTGAGGAGTTTCGAAGGTATTTTTCGGATAATCCACAGTTGGTGTCATTTTCATCATCGACGTTTCGAATCTGAATTGGGATTCATCATCAAGACTAATTGTCAATTGAAATCTTGTTGATATTAGTCAATTAATAGTTTAGATGCAGGACAATTTTATTATTGTCTCTGCATATTTTGAGAAAGTCAAGATCATCATCTTGTCTAATGATTTTAATCCGTAGATTTTCCATTAAACGGAAATTGTTCCAGGTTTCCCTTCCGTACAGGGAAGATATCACTATTTTCAAATTTCTGTGGTGAGAAGTTTTGAAGGTATTTTTTGGATAATCCACAATTGGTGTCATTTTCTTCATTGACGTTTCGAATCCGAATCGGGATTCATCATCAGGACTAATCATCAATTGAAAGCTTGTTGATCTTAGTCAATTAATAGTTTAGATGCAGGACAATTTTATTATTGTCTCTACATCTTTTGAGAAAGTCAAGATCAACAGCTCATCTAATGATTTTAATCCATATATTTTCCATTAAACAGAAAGTGTTCCAGGTTTCCCTTCCGTATAGGGAAGATATCACTGTTATCAAATTTCTATGGTGAGGATTTTCGAAGGTATTTTTTCAGATAATCCACAGTTGGTGTCATTTTCGTCATCGACATTTCGAATCCGAATCGATATTCATCATCAGGACTAATCATCAATTGAAAGCTTGCCAATCTTAGTCAATTAATAATTTATATGCAGGACAATTTTTTTATTGTCTCTGCATCTTTTGAGAAATTCGAAATCAACATCTCGTCTAATGATTTTAATTCGTAGATTTTCCATTAAATGGAAATTGTTCCAGGTTTCCCTTTCGTACAGGGAAGATATCACTATTTTCAAATTTCTGTGGTGAGGAGTTTCAAAGGTATTTTTCAGATAATCCACAGTTGGTGTCATTTTCGTCATCAACATTTCGAATCCGAATCGAGATTCATCATCAGGACTAATCGTCAATTGAAAGCTTGTTGAGCTTAGTCAATTAATGGTTTAGATGCAGGACAATTTTATTATTGTCTCTGCATCTTTTGAGAAAGTCGAGATCAGTAGCTCGCCTAATGATTTTAATCCATAGATTTTCCATTAAACGGAAAATCTATGACACATAGCTACCATAGGAATCGAAAAAGGTACTCAAATGATCATGTGCTGAGAAGGAATCCTCTCCTGAGAAAGTAGGGATTCATTTCTTGAAATTGATCAGGACCTTGTGGGGTGATCCAAGAATCTTAGTTATATATAGGGGTTCATATAATTCTTTGAACCAAGGGTTTTGAGCCCCCTTTATCACACCAGGGGTTGGTGGAGGTGGAGAGCTTGTATTCTCAGGTAAAGGTGGAGCCTTTGGAAAAGAGCCCCTTCGGGTACCACCCATAGTGGAGTCGCTAGGAAATCTATGAAATGACTTTGGGATAACTTTCCAAGTGTCATGAAGGTTCAGAAAGGATTCAAAATCCTCCCTGGAAATGATGCCAAAATTTTATCGCAAATATTGTAGCTCAGGTAAAGCCGAACCCAAACCACAAAGGTGTGACAAATATGGGAGTATTTACCCACTGTCACCTTAAATAAACACTCCTCTCACTTTAGTGATGATGAAATCACCACAAGGGGGGGAATCCTGCGTGACCCTAGGGGGATTGAGATGGAAAGTTATAAGATATTAAATATTCCCCTATAGTTCAAGGTCAAATGTGGATATGAATCTTGGGAAAGAGTCTTGTGAAAGGATAATTGGTTTCCAAAGATGATGTTCCTGAAAAATGATGTTATTCATGCCCAGAACAAGACAATATATGGTGATAGATACTTCAAAACCAAGGGGGAATTCAGAAGATAACTTTTCTGTCCCAAATTTCAGAAATATGGAAATATATATATCAGTAATAAATGATATAAGAGCTGCAAATTTTACCGTTCAAAATAAAGTACAAGATATTGGAAACAAAGCTAGCAATGACTAGTTAAACTTCCAATGATTAAAGAAATATTTTTTATGGTGATTAGGGGGATGTTATGTAGTGTTCTCAGAAATTTATGTAACATCCTAATGGCTGTATCAATCAATTTATACAGAAGAAAATTCTAGCCACCAAAATCAACAAACAATCCACCCAAAAGATAGCTAATGACTGGTAAATTAATTATGGCATCTTGCAAGCCAATTTTAGTGGTAAAATAGTGAGTAAACAATGAGATTTAGATGAGTTTTCTGGAGCCCTATTGGCTGCAGAATAAATTTATAACAGAAACAATAATTACTTGGCCAATCAAGACACTCATAGGGAACAAGAAAGCCTATAACATGTAGAATCAAATCCAACTTAAGCAACTGCAATATCTCAAAAATTCACGTATACCAATGAGTGAATATACAATCTCCAATGCAAGTAAATTAATTCTTTATCACTTGGGTTAATGGAGTCTCTTGTGTATGAGATGGGGTTTTTTACATGTCTAGGGGTGTAAGCCATTTTACTCCCTAGAGAAAACTAACCTTGGCAAGGAAAATCTACAAGGGTGTAAGCCTTTTTACTCCTTGTAGCAATCTTTGCAAAATAAGCTTTTCAATGAAAAAAAGATGGATATTGATGGAGGGTGTATGTCATTATACTCCTCCAAGGATATAGAAAATTTAACCTTGAAACAAGAAGAAACAACACACTTATGTAGAAATTTCTTAACAATTCCAAGAGATAGCATGAAAAACATTTCTTTATCAAGAACATTCCATCACAATTTCAAAGAGACAAACATCAAGATATAGCGCCTATCTTCTTCCTCCAATATACAAGTAAAAGAATCCCCAAATCATCAAGAGATATAGAGAAAATTTCCCAAGTACGACGAAAATTTCAGCGAATGAGTATGTAATTCTCAAGAACATCATAATAAAATGACATCGAGGTAACCTCTATTTATATGAGGTCACCTAAAACTGATTTTTCAACATTTTAAAATGTCAACAACAAATTATAGGGGTCGACATCCCTTAAAATTACAAAATACATCAAGTAATTCCCTTTTTATGGGTGACGCCATGCCCTAAAGGGTGATGTTAGGCCCCCAAGAGAAACATTGAGCCTCTTGATGAATATCATTGGGCCTCCAAAGACCAGGTGCCTTGCCACCAAGTGCTCTAGTGCATTCCATGTGTCTCTCTCTCCATCAAACCATGTCACATCACCATCAACCATGAAACCCCATCAAAACCCTAGCCTCCATGTGGCATATAGGGCATAGAAAGTGATTTTTTAGGCCTCCAAAGGACAACATTGAGGTGCAAGGGGCCAAAATGTGATCATCTCATGGTGTCCAAGTTCCTCCAAAGGAAACAATCATCCTCCCAAGTGTCCAATGAGAGGGGGCGCATCATCCAACCTGTGGGATTCACTCCCCTATCAATGTCCAAGCAACCTTGTGCCTCCATGAGAAACATTTCACCTAGAAATGACCTACAAAGACAAACAAGTACACCCTCAAAGGGTCCACAAGTCACAAGTATCATGCAAAGTAAGCCATATTTAATAAAAGAACCACCGAAAAATGTGCATCAAATTCCCCCTTTTCAAAATAAACAAATTCTCAAAGACCTTATACAACTTGCCAAATTTAAGTATGGGAGGATTGTCATGGTGTTTGGGTAAATCATTCCCCAAGTCAAGGAGTGTTTCCCAAGAGGACCCTCTCTAAGTCATGTAAAAGAGTATGAGGTGGATGGGGGTGTGACTTTTGGGCATGGGGTTTATTGACATACAAGGGATCATATTGTCTCATTTATGGGTGCCTTTGTGGAGGGTGTGTTGCATCCTCATTTTTAGTGCAACCTTTTTCAAGGCCCTTTATTTCCATCAATTGATTAGAATTTGAAAATTGAGTACTATATGCAAGGGAAAGTAAAGAGTACCACAATTCCACTTGAATCTAGATCGCATTGAGTGCCATGTGCAAGGAAAGTAAAAGACACCACAATGCATTCCCTCGACAAGAGGGACATTTATTAGTTATGTGTTTCATTTTACAGGTCCTTGAATTTTTTATAGAGAATCATTTCATAACCCTATGGACCATTAGGGAGATCATCTAGAGGATTGAATTTTTGGTTTTTATATTTTTCTAGCTACAAAACTCTGGGCCTTTAGCCCTTTCTTCCCATGAAATGAGGTACAAGCCCTTCTTGGGTCAATATGCCCGAAAACCCAAAAGATGAGGAAATGAAAGGGAAGAAGTGTGGAAAGTGATAAGTATGTGCGGGGATGGTACGATGACCATTCAAGGACACCCCCTAGTAGCATCCCTTTTCCTAAGGGTAACCCTCTTACTAGTACAACATGTCAACCACCAAGGTGAAATGAGGAAAAAGGAATAATTTCCAAGAAAATATCTTCAAAATCAAGAAAGGACTCTTTGCAACATGTTCAAATGCTTCAATTATCAAAATGACACTTACCATGAGACCAAAATTGTTGCCTCATGAAGCAAGACCTGTTGTCCTTTGTTGGGAAAGTTAGTGTGCTGGATATTGTTTCCATCAATGAAATGGTGATGTGTGGTGAGTGAATGGGATCTAACTACTCATCTGCCTCTTGGTACTCCATGTCTGCAACCTGAAGGCCTTGATACATCATCTCCTTAGTTACCCCTAGAAATGGGGGTTAACATCTAGCTCCTACTTGGGGACATGTACTTGTCGTAGAGTGCATGAGAACCTCAACATCTCCTAGTAAGACCTATGCCTACACACATTGAAACAAAAAAAAACATTGGATATCGAGGGTAGTGCACTCACCCCTTTATTCATATGATCAAAATTTTCAAAATTGACAACTATCTAAAAAGGAAATTTTTCATTTTTTTCAAAAACTTCGAACTAACATGTGATATGATTCAAGAAAATGTAGAAAAAAAACTATGCATAAACACAAACAAAGAAATATATAAATGAAACATGAATATGCAAATCTATATAAATGCAACTAAGCTACCATGAGCAAGCAAATGCACATGCAAGAAAGCAATATGACCTACCTACTTACCTGGGGTCAGGGCCCTAAAGAAGTTAGGTTTCGTTGATAAAATAAGGATTGAGAATAGACTCATTTACTGAAAATGGCATCCTACTCCCATCAACAATGGCTAGATAAAATGATTCAGTAACATCCCTTTCCTTGAATTGGGATGGTCCTGGCCACAAAATGTCAAATTTTTTATGCATTCCAGGTTTTTCTCTTCTCTTGTCCAACATTAGAACGAAATCCCCTTCCTTGAAATCCCTTTGTATTTCATTACAATCAAAATTTCCTTTAACTTTCTCTTGATTTCTATCCATCTGGTCGAAATTTGTTCTTCTGGACTCATCCAGTTCTATGAGTTGATCAACCCTTCCTTGCAGTGCTTCCTTATAATTGGTGAAATGTTGAGTTATCTATAGTGTTGGAATATGGATATTTATGGGCAAATTCTCATCCATACCATAGACTAACTTGAAAGGGGTTTTCCTTGAGCAAGTATTATTCATTGTGCAATCCTTCCAGAGTGCGTATTTGATTTTACTATCCCAAATATTCTTATTGTCTCCGACAATATTTTTGACAATGTTCATGATTTTTTTGTTGCTGGATTTTGCAAGTCCATTTCCCTAAGGGTAATAATTCGAAGAATGTGACAAAATGATCCTATACTTGAAATATAACTCACTCAATTCCACTGAACTGAAATCTTTGGCATTATCAGTAGTAATCTTAGTAGGGACACCAAATTTGGTAATTATCTTTGCCTCAAGGAAATTCATCACCACGTCTTTTGTAGCTCTCTTTGTTGGGATGTCTTCGACTCATCAAGTGAAATAATCAGTATAATTTAAAACCCATATGTAACTTATCCAGGTGGATATCGGTGGTCACCCACCTTTTCCAACTGGCTCAAAACAATTTTCTGGCAATTTTGGCAATTTACTATTTTTAGCAGTTTTAACTTATGGGGCCATTTTGAGGGCCTAAATGAATTTTTTTTCGGGATAGAGATTCTCAATGATAGTTGAAGGCATGATTGAGCCCCCAAAATGAATCTCCTTGATGATACCTTTCCAACGGGCTATCATACGCCTAAAACAGAGATCGTATGCAAAATTTACAACCCCAGGAAGTTGATGTACTAACTTACCCAGATGGGGCCCACATGACTTTTGGCGCTTCATCTCCTAGGGTTAGGTTTTTGGATGTCTAGGGATTTTGGCATTCATTTTTATTGTAAAAATTCCTTTATATCCTCATTGTAATAATATTCTGGCGAATGAGCGCAGCCGTGACATCTCTTCTCAAAGATAAGCCACCACCATTCCAGCAAGCTTGTTTCTACTACATTTTATAGTTTCAGCTTATTTACTTATTGAATAGAAAACCAATTTTACTATATCTTTGTTATTTTGTGTTAATAACCTGTTAATAATTTGTAGTCATTTTGTTCTACTCATAAAATCTGGATCAGTGGTATCAGATCGGTCTGCTCCTTGTTGCCTTAATGCATGTCCCCAACGAGGTCAGAGTACAAAGAGTTGGGTCTCGAGCTTGTTTATCTTGAGGAAAAAATCTCTCGCACGCCCAAGCAAACTCTCATGGTACGATAAAATAAATATGATGGGATAGGATATCCTTTCAAACTGTTGATTAAGGGAGCCCTCACGCAACAAAGGAATGAGATAATGGACAGTTTCACGCAAATCCTTTGACGGCTACCAACAGGCGATCCATCTTCTTCCAGTGGAGGTGCCGCCCCCTTCAAGGTACAAATAAACTTCGATATTCCTATATTTGAAGGTCAAAGAGACACAAATTCCGTAGATAAGTGGTTGAATCTACTAGAAGGGTATTTTTCTGTCCATAACTTTTCAAATAGAGAAAAGATTACTTTTGCACTCCTTAAAGTCATTCCCCATGTCAAAGATTGGTGGGAAAATTTATGTGATAAAAAGGAAACAGAGTAACCCTCATTATTTATAGTCATGGCCACTTGGGAATCCTTCAGGGATGTTATTAAGGAATAATACTACCATGTCAGAAGTTATGACGACTTGTATACCAAATGGACCACACTACGGCAAGAAAGAGACCAAGTAGTACCAGATTTCACAAATATCTTCCATACCTTGCGCACCAAGCTGGGTACCAAATATTCATAGTGACATCTGGTGCTCAAGTATCATGGTGCTTTGCATAGATACATCCAGAACTAATCGAATTTCTGGACATCTCATCCTTGGGCGTGGCCTATCGATATGCCGTCAAAATCGAGTAGAAGCTCAAACAAAAGACGCGGTAGTTTGGGCCTGGGAAACCCTCACAACAAAAGCCAAGAAAGGGTAGCCCCAACCCATAGAACAAAGGACAGAGAAAATATGGACAGTATCAGGACAACCAGTCCAAGCCACAAGCAAATAAGGACACCAAAAAGACAAAGAAAGATACCGAGAAGTGGTGTGACTTCCATAAGAGCCCTTGGCATAACATTACTGATTGTCGCTCAAACTAGTTGTTGGTGGCCAAAGTGAAAGCCTCTGAATTAGATGTGGGTTTTGACTCTGAGCCAGAACCAAAAAGGGGAAGATGGATCATTGACGCGAAACCCAATGCCACCGTTGCTACCACCAAGCTCTAGCTTGGTGAACCAGACGAGCCAGAAGAAGGAGAATGCCTCTTCCATTCATAGATGTGGGTAAAAGGAACCCCGTTGCACTTCATCATTAATAGCGGTAGCCAGAAGAACCTCATCTCAGTAGAGGTTGTCAAGCGGTTGGCTCTATCGACAACGTCGTACCCACAACCCTAAACCATTGGATGGCTTCGCCAAGGAAGCGATCTTCGCATTACCCAATAGTGTCGACTGTCGTACAACATCAATCCCTTCAAAGACGAGGTATTATGTGATGTTTCTCCTCTCGAAGTTTGTGATGTTCTTTTGGGGCAACCTTATTTATGGAAATGTCATGTTGTATATGATTCTAAGCCTCGTAGTGTTATTATTACTTTGAATAGGAAATTGTACAGGATACCCGAGGCAGTCCCACCTAGTGTTATTTCCTTGATCTCTTCTAAGGATTGTAGGAAGGTCATCTCTCATACGGGGAAGTTTTTCTTCTTCATGATTCGGTCTCAGAATAAGCAAAAGATCACAACCACATCTAGGGTCTCTGTGGCCAACCTCTCCACATAGCAGAAGCAAGTATATAAGGTCATGGAAGAATACTCAAATATCTTCTCCTCACCTACCGGGGTAGCTCTGCACTGTCAGGTCAAGCATCCCATCGATCTGACTCCCGACGCACCACTACCCAATGGGCCAGTCTATCGCCTCTCTCTGTTAAAGAAAGAGGAGATCAAGTGACAGATCCAAGAACTGCTCCACAAGGGTCACATCTATCCCAGTTCATCACCTTGCAGGAGCCCAATCGTGCGGGTACAGAAGAAAGATGGAACCTGGTGACTCTGCATTGATTACCAAGCTCTGAATAAAATCACAATCAGAAATCGGTACCCAGTTCCCCGAATTGATGACCTCCTTGATCAACTCACAGGGGCTAAATACTTTAGTAAGATTGATCTGAAGTTTGGCTACCACCATGTCCCGATATAACAGACATATGTATGGAAAACCGCCTTCAAGTCAAAGGAAGGCATTTTTGAATGGTTGTTCATGCCCGTTGGTTTGAAAAATGCTCCAGCCACTTTCATGAGGTTGATGGATGATATCCTGCAACCATTCACCAATACTTTTTTAGTGATGTATCTAGATCACATTCTCATTTACAACAAGACTTGGGGCGAACACTAGCAGCGTATTCAACAGGTTATGCACACCTTGCAGCAACAAAAGCTATATGCCAACTTGGAAAAATGCTCCTTCAGCATGTACAAGGTCCATTACCTGGGCTACATCGTTGATCAACAAGGTGTACATGTGGATCCATCCAAGATCCAAGTCATCCGTGACTGGCCAGCCCCAACCACACTCACTGAGCTTCGGAGCTTCTTGGGCCTTGCCAATTTCTACCACAGGCTCGTGTTGGGATTCTCCCATATTGCATGGGCCCTCATCCAAATAACCAGGGGTGGTGGTAAGGAGAAATTTGCGTGGGGCCGGTCCCAACAACAAGCATTCAATGATTTGAAGCTACACTTGTGCTCATCACTAGTACTTTCACTACCAGACCTGCAACAACCCTTTGAGATAAAGACAGATGCTTCATACTATGTGGTAGGCATCATTATCACTCAACATGTCCACCTCATGGCCTATCATAGTGAGACACTATCAGATGTTGTCTGTAAGTACCCTAATTATGACAAAGAAATGTACTCCATTGTGCAGGCTTGCCACCAATGGAGACATTACATTCTTGGGAAGGAGACAATCATCTACATTGATCATAAGCCACTGTAGTTCATGAAGACACAAGGAAAATTGCAGAATGATTGCCATCAAAAGTGGTCCACATGCAACAATTTCACCTCAACATCAAGAATAAAACATGAAGCACCAATCGTGTCATTGATTGCCTCAGAAGACCGCCAGTCATGGCACTCACCACGGTGCTAGAATCTTGTGACCATGAGACCTCTAGATGGCCCCAACTCTATGAGACAGACCCGAACTTTGCCACCACCTATGAAATGTTGGGTGAAAATGTAGTTGTCGATAATTTTCATATTCAGGATGGGTTTTTTTGTTGTCTAGGCCATATATGTGTTCCATCAAGCGAGCAAGTGAAGCTGATCTGGGAAGCCCACTACAGTTGGGTGGTAGGACACTTCGTCGTCAAAAATACAGTGGTGATTCTACAGAAACATTTCTACTGGACGAAACTTTGACAGGAGGTCAACAAGTATATCAGGTCTTGCACTACCTGCGTTGTTGCCAAACCGATCACTAAAAAACAGGGCTTGTACACCCCTCTTCCTATTCCTGACAGGACATGGGAATCCATCACAATAGACTACATGTCAGGACTCCCATCCACCAATGGGGAAATGACTGTTTTTTTGTGGTTGTTGATCGCTTTTCTAAGATGGCGATTCTGGTTGCCTGCAAGAAGAAAATCACAGCAGAGGCCACTGCCAAGCTCTTCTTTGAATGACTCTGGTACATTTTGGAATCCCACAAACCATTGTCTCAGATCAGGACAGTCGATTTCTCAGCACATTCTGGTCGAGCCTCTGGTCACTGTTGGACACCAAACTCACCAAATCCATGGCCTTCCACCCCCAGACAGATGGCCAAACCGAGGTCATAAATCGAATGATTGTGCATATCCTTCACATGTATAATTAAAAGAACCCTCACACATGGGATGAGAGCCTTCCCTATGTCCAACATAGCTACAACTGAGCCCTGCATAGCTCAACCAACCACATCCCCTTTCAGGTGGGGTTGGGATTCCAACCATTGGGTCCCATAGATGTTGCACTTCCCCTTGCGGTCACCTTGACCGACTCATCTCCTGCTCCAACTGAAGTTGACAAAGACACCTGGTTCATTGAGCGGATCCAGCACATCCACCAACAGGTTCAGGATATCCTACAGAAGTCCAATGAAAAGTACAAGCAGCACCATGATCAACATCAGGTGCCACATAAGTTTCAGGTGAGTGACAAAGTTTGGTTGCACTTGTAGAAAGAACTCCTTACAGGACCCCATTGGAAGCTTCACCCACTCCATTATGGGCCATACACCATCACCAAGGTTGTGGGGGATAATTATTTTTAGCTCAACATTCCTCCTTTCCTTAGCTTGCACCCAGTGTTCAACGTGGATCTCCTTCGCCCTTATTTCCCACCATTATTGGACACCTTAGACGTAGCACAACATTTGACACCAATAGAGCTCAACCCTGATAGCATACAATAGGCATCCAGTGATCATATTGTGGACACATAGATTAGGGGCACTCGACAAAAAAGGATCCAGCTTTATCGAGTCGTCAAAGCAAGGTAGCTCCTGCACCAAGGCAAGTGGCTCACCCAAGGCCAAATTCAACAGAAATTTCCTCATCTGATGGGAGAAATCAATGCAATGGAGACCATTTCTTCCTAAGGAGGGATTATTGATCCAGGTGGATATCAATGGCCACCCACCTTTTCAAACTGGTTCAAAACAATTTTCTGGCAATTTTGGCAATTTACTATTTTTAGTAATTTTAACTTCCGTGGCCATTTTGAGGGCATAAATGAAGGTTTTTCAAGATTGAGATTCTCAATGATAGACGAAGGCATCATTGAGCCCTCAAAATGAATCTCCTTGACGATACCTTTCCAACAGGCTATCATACGCCTAAAATGAAGATCATATGCAAAAGTTACGACCCCTGGAAGTTGATGTACTAACTTACCCAAACGAGGCCCACATGACTTTTGGCACTTCATCTCCTAGGGTTAGGTTTTTGGATGTATAGGGTTTTTGGAATTCCTGCTTATTGTAAAAATTCCTTCAGAGCCTTATTGTAATAATCTTCTGGCGAATGAGCGTAGCCGTCACATCTCTTCTCAGAGATAAGCCGCCACCATTCCAGCAAGCTTGTTTCCGCTGCATTTTACAGTTTCATCTTATTTACTTATTGAATGGAAAAATAGTTTTACAGTATCTCTGTTATTTTCTGTTAAGAACCTGTTAATAATCTGTAGTCATTTTGTTCTACTCATAAAATCCAGATCAGTAACCATTACTGAAATTGTCCGATAAAATCCAACCCCCATTGTTGAAAAAGTGTTTCAACGACCACCAACTTGAGGGGAAGGGAAGGTAATCGTTTTTTTCCTGAAAAGAACTGACATCGTTGGTCGAATCTAACATATTTGTGGGTGTTGGAAAAATGGTAGGCCAATAATAATCTACCCTCACGATTTTATGGGACATGGTGCGAGATGCAAAGTGACCCCCACAGTATCCTGAATGAAGTTTCGAAATAAAATTATCATCTTCCTACATGTTCATGCATCTAAGGATTACTCCATCCGGATTTATCCATCCAATACCATCTTGATTCAAACAATATTTCATGGCTTTGATTCAAATAATAGATTATTTTTTAGTACCACTAATCTCCTTCAAGTTCTCTTATGTGAACGTTAATTTTCTCCTTCTCACCCATCTGAATGGATTCCTCATTACTTTCAACCCACATCTTGTCTAGTCCTTGCCCCTTGATTTTCTTGGCCAATCTCATTTCTAGATCATACTCATGTATTTGTGATATCCACTTTACTCTCGAGCCAAGACAATCTTATTGTGACAAAACGTCCTTTACTGCTGGGTAAGGAACGAAAGATATGATTTTGTTATACCCAACATACATGATATGTCCTAAAATGCTTTAGGGATTTAACAAGGGCATATGCATTTTTCTCTATAATAGTATAATTTAGTTATGATTCCTTGAGTGCCCTGCTCATGAAAGCAATCAATTGCTCACTTCCTTCATCATTTGTTTTACAAAAGAACACCCACTATGGTATCTTTCAAGGTGAAGGAGAAAATGATGAAATCTTTGGTGAAGTAAGGGATTATTATGATAGGATCAAATTTTATGGATTCCTTAATGCATTGAAAGGCCTTTTTAACATAGTTTTCCCATCCAAAAGGGACAACCCTTTTTAACAGATAGTTCAATGGTTTCACAATTTTAGAGAAATTTGGAATGAACCTTCTGATGAAATTGACCTTGCCAAAGAAAGACTGCAAAGCCTTCCAGTATTTAGGGAGGGTTTTTTTTTCGATTGATTCAATCATGAAAAAATACATCGAAAATCTAGCCTTGGAAATTATATGTCCCAATAGCTTTCCTTTTTCTACCCCAAAACTGATTTCTTGGGGTTGAGAGAAATACCATACTCCCAGCATATTTTGAAAATTACCCATAAGTGTTGAGCGTGTCGACCTCTCTTCTTGGATATGCTTGTCAAATCATATTGATAAATTTCTATAGGTTTTCCAATCAAATTCCTAAAAGTATAATCCATAGCACATTAGAAAGTGGATCCAGTATTGGTGAGACTGAAAGGCATCCTTAAATACTTATAGATTCCCCATGGAGTAGTGAAAGAAGCCTTGATTTGATCCTCCTATTTTACCAACACTTGGTTGTATCCTAAGAAAACATCAAGCATAGACCTCATCTCCACTCTAGTAACCCTTTGAAATAGATTCTCCATCTTTGGAGAGGGGTAATTGTCCTTGTGTGACTCCTGATTCAAATTCCTAAAATCAACACAAAATATGATGTCACCAATATTTTTTCAGACGATCATGGGGTTGGATACCCAAGATGAATACCCGATAGGCTCAATTATCCCTTCTTCTACCATTTTTTTCAATTACTTTTGAACTTACAGTGCAATATTTGGGTTGATCTTCCTTAGTTTTTGTCTAAAAGGTTTAGCAACCTCTTTGAGGGGGATGCCATGTTGTATGACATATTCTCGATAAGCTTTCAAATCCCCATATGACTAAGAAAATACATCTTCAAATTCTCTTATGAGGGCTAGGAAATCCTTCCTCTCAGCAGGGGTCATTCCTTTTCCTAACTTCACTAGTTTAGGAGACACAACAGTTCCAATATTAAACTCTATGATTCCATCATCTTATCCATTCGCATGCTTCCAATTGTACATGTCATTTCAATAAAAAAAAATACACTCCAAAGGAGACAACCTTTTTGGTAATGAATCATCAAGCAAGTCTATGACCCTAATGTCCCCTACTTCATTTAGTAAATTTATCTGAGTTTCTAAGAACTCACCCTCATTCTAGAGGAAATGAAAAATCTATTTTTCATCATCAAAAACCTGCCAATGTTCTAAATTATTAGGGACTGAAGGTATGAAATTCACATCTACCTTGTAAGGGAAAATTTATTCACAAGGTTGCAGGGTGGAAGCGGACAAAGCCAAGGTGTTTTCCATAAAATTCCTTTCTCTGGGAACAACTTCGATAAAAAATTAATCAAAATTTTTCATGGCATATCTATATTGTTTCAACCTTCGGTTATTGAAAACAAAATATCTTTTGACTTGAGAAAATATTAAATCAAAGTCTCCCCTTACATGCAATAACTTAATATTCATGTCGATGGTAAGATTCAAACCCAAAATTAGGGCCTCATATTCACCAATATTGTTGGTGCACTTGAATTCCAACCTATGCGAGAAATATGTAGCTTCTTTGTCTGGTGATAAAAAAACCTTCTGACACCTGATCCTAAAATTGAATGTGCTTTGTCAAACTCCAATGTCCAACGACCTTATATTTCCTCTTCATCTAGGAAAAGGGAGTTTGACAGGATATAGGTACTATCAATCCCTTCATGAACAATAAAGGCTTGATGAGACAATCAATTTTGGTCTTTCATCTGATCTAAAATGATAGCTTCATGATAAAAGATGAGACGATCACCATCCAGGGCTTGGAAAGTGATGTGAGAACAATCTGCATGAATGTTTTCCCCTACTTTAACTATCCACTCTTTTGACAACAACAATCCCCATGTTTCAGGTACACGGACAACCAAAACATCCATACAGAAAGGTATGTCTTTACATTGATCAAAACTCACTTTTAAATCTTTAATGATCCCATAAATTGAGACAATACTTGAATCGATTCTACAGGTATTTTCATAGGGTCGTGCAATCTTTAATCTGAGTTTCTTTAGAAATTTCAATGTTATGAAATTTGTTGAGGCTCTGGGATTCCCCTAGAAATTGTGAAGGCACAAGTTATTTATCACCAAAGTGATGATAAAAGGTGGGTGATTTCACTGTCTCTCTCTCTTGCCATCATGTCCTGCGAGGATGATGATGGGCAGATCCTTTTTTCTTTGCTAGTCCCTCAAGTCATCTTCATTTGCAATAATTTTGATTTGACTGAAATTAATAGCCACTGACTTATCCTATATATGGAGCCTAGGGGAAATTTCTTTGATACACTCCAGCATTTCCTTCTTATCATTGTCAACCGAAAGGGTCTTTCTGTTGGAAATGTGTAAACAGTTAGCATATGCTTGTCATTGATGGCAAGTACAACAGTGAAGATGACAGGCAAACAGAAGACAAAGGAAATTAAGCTCAGGAGGAATAGCAGTCTTACATGCACAAGAAGAATAGGAAAGAGACCGAGAACCGTCGGATCTCACTCGAAAATCCCGACAGCTGTTGGATCGGGAGAAGCTGCGCAGATGTTAAGCGCAGGAGGTAAGCACAGAAAAGAAGTGAGCTAAGCCGTCAGATTGGAAGCAAACCCCGA